>QWTY01054947.1:0-17946 GCA_008033365.1 Pseudorectes ferrugineus | reverse complement strand
TACTAATCTAACCACAATTGTATGTATTTTCTCATATGAATTTTTTTCAATAGGGTCAAGTTCATTATCAAAGATTTAAAGTGATGGAATATGGTAAGTGTTATTTAAGGGCATTTAGTAGTGATCAAAATTGGTAGTGATTCTCCATTAATTTGTACTAGCTTCCCTTGGCTGGCATGAACATTTTAAATACTCACAGAAAGTTTAATTTCCAAATCTTTGGCTTCTCTGAGACTGACAAAAAGTACCATCTTATCAGCTTCCCTGTTTATCTTTGGTAGTTTTAATGATCCCAGAATATCTGTATAGTATGTAGTTGTGAAGCTTGCTGATGATTCTGTAAAGGCTGAATAAGCTAAATGTTTTATATTTCAGACTTACAAGCTTATGTGCAGGCTGCTTTTGTGATGCTTTGTTGTCCTTTCCACAAAAAGTCGTAGTCTGGGGATTGGGTTAAATATACATCTTACCTTATATTAGGAAACTTAGGCAAGAAGTAGTCTTTATCAAATTACATGTTCTACCCTTATTACCTAAAAAAAAAAAATATTCCTTCCATGAATTTAATGCTTTCTGTAATTTTTTTTTTAGTTTTACCAAAATTTGATGTCATGATAACAACACCCTTATACTACTCTTTGAGAGATGAAGGTGTAACTGGTGTTGTCTCTGCAAAGTAAGTAAATCACTGATACTGTTGTCACTCTCACTCTTAAGAAACTTATTGTGGGTCTCTAAGTGTAAAAGTAAAACTTATATTTAGAATGTTAATAAGGCCCCATTTATTCAAAATTAGTTGGTTAGTATCTAACAAAATCCAACTGGATTTTGTTGTAACAAGGTTCAGTAGATCTTCAGATTTCTAGTAAGTTCTTTTGGTCTGGTAAACATACTTCTAGACTACAGCTATACATTTTCAGCTACCTTATTTGAAAATTTCTTAAGTTTTTTGCTTGTAATATGTATTTTGATGCTTTTTCTTTGTTCTTATAGTTCTTTTATGGTACTCTCCAATTTACCATGTTCAGGTCTGTAGGTAGAGTAACTATATTTTATTAGACTACTTGGAAAATTAGGCAAACTTCTATGAACATCCTTCTTGTTCTAATAAATCAACATTGTGGGTTTCAGGTATGGGTTTCTCCTATCAAAATACCTATACCTGTAAATGGGTAAAGAATTAAAGCTCTTGAGAAATTCAGAAGAGGCTTCAGGGTAGACTCTTGTGTAAACAATATTTTATTTTTCAGCTGAGCAAATATCTAGACAAAAATTTACCATGCATTAATCTCAAAGAGAAATTAATTTTATTTTTGAAGACGAGAGCCAGATAGAGCTACCTGATATATCCATCTAAGAAGACTAAAATAAAGGGTCTTTTGTGAGTTATCTAATGCCTTAAAATACATACCTTCTGAAGACGCACTCAATTTATAAATGAAATGCAGAAATGATTGTGTAGCAAGCTATTTAAATTAAATGTTTGGACTTTTAGAAAACACTTTGTTCTATAGAATCCATGCAACCTGATATTATAAACTATCAAGGCTAGGTTGGATGGGGCCCTGAGCAACCTGATCTAGTGGGTGGCATCCTTGTCCATGGCAAGGACCTTTAAGATCCCTTCCATCTCAAACCATTCTATGATTCTGTGAATCTCATAAGGGGGAATTTTAAAAAAACATTTTCCTTGCCTTTTTTCCCCCCATTCTACTTTGCTTTTGGAATCCATTGTATGCCAGGTAATATTTGGTTTCTTAAGTTGTTTTGGTCTTCCACAGGATACTCGACTCTTTCATTTGGTATACTCATAAAGTATTTGAAAGTGTACCTGTCTGCTGCAGTAAATTCATACTTAGACACCAGTGAATCACCTGAGATTGAATCCCAGCAGTGACAAAGTCTTCCTCATACATTGTAGTTATTTATAGAGAATGACTTCATTCCTGGTGTCTGTTTTTATAGACATAATGCTTATTTATACAAAGAGTTTATATTCCCCTTACACTTGTAGGTGTCATAAAACCCTTTTTCTTCTCTGGAGTATTATTAGATTGAGTTAAGTACAGGGATGCTGCCCAATGGCAGTATCATTTCAAGGTTAATGGCAGCTTATGACTGTAATTAGGTCTGATTAGAAAGACTGAGTTCAAATACAAGACAGTGTTATCAGAGTTATTCCTGTAACTATGCTGTTTGATTTTTCTTTCTGTCTGCTTTTCAGCTTTGATATTACTTAAGTGGCTGCATAATGATTTAAAGTACTTTAAAGTTATCACACCTGCATGTATTACTGCTGAGGACTAGAATGATTTTAGGTGTCCTGTCTGTTCCCATGTCATTCCTCCCCACCCTCACTTCTCTGTTGCAATCTGATAATGTCACGGTTTCTCTTAAGTATGACTTGGAAACATATACAAAATTTTTATTTCATTGCTGCTCAATGACTGCAGGTTGCTACTGTCATCCTAAGAAGGGAGTATGTTACAGTTTTCAGATTTGCCCCAGCTGGACATTGTTTGCAATGATTTCTTGAGACTGTGGTTACTAAATAATTAGTAATAATTATTACCAAATATCTGGAGATACCTCATTTCGTGTTAGCAGTATTTAGTAAACAAAATACTTACACTTCCCACATCCCATTTTAACTCTACTGCGTATTAGTTATGATGCTACATCAGTGTTCTGTTCAATAACTTGCTTCCAGCTTTTAGCTTAGTATAGTTAACTTTTGTACATTGTACAGCCCATAATAATTTTAATAGGTTTGTGCAGCTTGTGTGAAGGAAAGAGCAGCACTGTGTATCTTCTCCAGGTTTTGGGCTTCCATCTTTAGTGTTGATAAACTGGTCTCAGTGTTGCAAACTCCATGTTTCAAGGGAGAAATGTGTTCTAGCCATGTTTGAGGCCAGAGAATAATATTTTAGTAGGATCTTTTGCCTTGAGAGCTCTTCAGGAGCCCAAGCCCTGGAGGGTGGTGCAATGTTGTTTGACTTTGCCTGATGTGTTTCAGGTACACATATGGAAAGCCAGTAAAGGGAATTGTAACAGTCACTTGCCTTTCTGTCTCTTACTGGACAAACAAGAGAAATATAACAACAACAATGGAGGTGAGTCGTCTCTTAGCAGTTTGTTTAAGTGTGTGTCCTGTTGTGGGTTAAATGACACCTGGGACCATTCCTGAATGCCGAGTTCAACTAACATGGTCTATGGACTTGCATGGAGAGTGTTAAACTCTCTTTAATTTCCAGCCTAAAGCATCTACATTCAGACTGCTTGTTGGGAATGATACTTGGGACCTGTGCTCCCTTTGCCTGTGCCTGGAAGTTATTTTGGAAAGTACCAGTTGACCCAGGTAAAAAAATTTTCCAGGAGCCAGATAGGTGCTGGAGGACCCGTACTAAGGAATGCTCCCTGGCCTTATGTCTGCCCCTGCATACTGAACTCTGTGTCACAAGGCCAGAGGAGAACACTCCAATTGTCTAGGTGGAGCTCTAGCATGGTAGAAACCAAAGCATTTTGCCTACTAATTGCCAGCAATTACATTTGAGCTACTGCAGTAATTGTAACCTGAAGCATGAAATTTAAAATGACACACAGTTTCAATCTGAACACTTAAAAGAGGTGATAGATTCATTGCATTCTTTTTGCAAAATCAGACATTTTACTTTTGAGATGTGGACTGTGTTTAAAAAAGGTTAGTTTTGCTACATGAGGTGACTGTAATTTTCTGTTTGCTGACTTCAGCCGCTGTCTGACTTCAGTACCTTCAGCAGCACTTAGTCCACAGAAACTCTGAGCTCAGATGTTGAATAGGGTATACCCCTCTCCTGAGGCAGGAACTTGTTCATTGTATTTTTCTCTAAAGCTTAGGTACCACTGTGCTAGCCATGTAGAAGTGGATAATTCTAGAAATTAGGAAAAAAAAGGAACTTTTTCCATAAAGCATTGTTGCCTCTAAAAAAGTAGTGAACTCCTACTGGATTTAATAAAAATGGTTGCTGACAGCAAAAAAATAAAGGGTCAACATTCATAATTTTCTGGTGTTGACACTCCAAAACTTGTATATGGAGAGAGCTACAGGACTTAACCAGAAATAAGCTACTGTAGACAGAAAGGTGCCCTCGGTTTTTTGGGCTCAACAATTATTTTTTCCTACATTGCAGATAAATGGATCTGTGAACGTAACCTGTAACAAGCTTATGTTGCAAAACTTGAATGCTGAGCAGTCGTGGCACCAAGGGGACAGCGATTACATAGAGCCGATAGAAATGATCGCAGTGGTGACTGAGTCACTCACAGGTATGTGGCTGTGTGAGGTCTGCTGAGAGAAATCCAGAGTAGGTGGGGCTTGGAAGGCCTTACTGCTGTGTGGAAGAGCTTGGAGCCCTAGGAAAGTATCATGTACTGATGTCAGCACAAACCATCCACATGCAAATATATTATCTGAATGTTGCTTGCCTAGAAATTAAATAGTTTAACCAGCTGTTAACTCAGTTGAATAGAGTTCTATGCTAAATGATTTGTTAAATAGCCAAGAAATACATTCTGATGAGAGCTTAAAGTCAGTAACTGATCCTTTTTGATGAGAAGAGCAGGCATAAAGAATTGCTAGCATTAGCCTGAATTTTACAAATTTAAGTTTAATCATAAACTGTGTACAAGTGCCTGACTTGTGTATTTGTAAGCCACATTAGTAGAAAGAGTTCCCTGGTCCTATGTTGTCCACAGTCTAGCCTCTTCTAGATGGACTGATCTGCAAACTGAGGGGTTTTTGTGAGTTCATGATCCACTGCACCTTGCACATTAGAAAAAAAATCACATGTACAAAATTTCTGCCTGTCCCAGAAACTAGGTTTCATTACAGACTTTCTGTAGAAACTCTGGCAAGGTGAAGCTGACTGATTTGGGATTTACTAAGTTTCTTCCTTGTGTCATTCTGACATAGTCTTATAGTTGTAGCAGGCAGTACCAGTACATATACCACCTTTGTACTGATGTTCAGCTAGAAGGATGAAGAATGATAGGAGTGGAAATGGGGAAAAATAGGATAGAATTATTTTAAAGTCATGGGGAGTAAATTGTATTGCTGCTAAAGTAATATATGTGTTAAATGCATGTTGTCTAAATACATACAATTATTCTACAGGAATCTCCCAAAATTCAAGTACCATCATATTTCCAAAGCAAAGTGACTATTTTGTTGAATTTCTGGACTACTCTAGAGTTATAAAGCCTTCTCTGAACTTCATAGCTACTGTAAGTTCTTTTGTTTGATTATCATCTGTGGATAAGCAAATGTGACTTCTCTGTGCTTAGATAACAAAGTTTGCCTTGGATTTTTAAGTGTAATTTACAGATTGGTTTTCAAATTCCTTCTTTTTTTCACAATACATATCAGCAAATAGTAAACTTGGAGGCATTTGATCTAGAAAAGGGTAAAGTGGCAGGGAATGCTGTAGTCTTGGCAGGATATATGTGAATATAGCTTGTCAGCATTCTTATGGAAGAGAAATCTTCCCTAGCTGGTTCTTTTCCATTAGGTGACCGTGCTTTGAAACAACAGATTAGTTACTGAGTTACAAATCTTTTTATAATATTTGTATCTCCAACTGTGTATGTGTGTGTATATATATATACACACACACACAAATATATACTTTATATAGTGCATTTATCTATTTAAGCAGCTTTTACATAATTCAGTTAAAACTCATCAAACCACATTGCTCTCAAGTGAAAGTGTTGTTTCTGCCTTCTGTCCTGTCTTTTTCATGCCAGCTACAGTCCACTCATAGAAATATTTCATGTTCTTCATTCTGTCCCTCATCTGTATTCAGTATTTCTACATTTTGCAGAGGTTGCAGATTGTATCACTGCATTTTGCTTGAAAAGGGGAATCAATTTTACAGTTCTTGAGCTTTTACTGTATAGAAATGAGACCTAAATAGCAGTGATTTAGGCTGAATATACTCTTCCAGAGTAGATTGGCTCAGGATGTAGCTTTATGCTAGCCTGATCACTTGGGCTTTTGGGTTTCGTGCTTTTAATTTTCCTTGACAGCATCCCAATTTGAATCCACCTGTTTTTTTCTCCTCTTCCAAAGATGAACTGAGTGAGAGATAGCTGAGGCATCTGGCAGTTCTTGCAGCTGGCAGACAGGAGGGTATCAGTTACGCTCCCAAAGAAGTGTGAATGAACAGCTGCTGCTGTTACTAATAAGTGGGGATCTGCATATGGTCTTCAGAGAGAGAATAGGAATATAATGGCTGAGGAGGAGAGGTAGTGCAGTGACATCTATGGACTGAAAAGGGAAACATCAGTGCTTTTAAACATAAAAGTTGATTTTTTGGTAGTGTATAGTGCAGAATAAGAATGATTTTACTGGATGAAAATCTGCTTGAATGTGGGCATAAAGGTTGTAAGTTCTAGTGCTGATTGGTGTATGATGGAGTGAAGAAGTTGCACACTGTCAGGTTTGGGCCTGGTTTCAGTCTTCAGCTTATTTGATGAATTCATAAACATATCTGACTCAGCACCATCTCTGCTCATCTGACTCATTTTCCTACATGATGTAAACATTAGGTTGCCCTTTCTTGTGGTGGTGAAATGCAAGTGGTAAAATTAAGTATTCAGACTGTAGGTGGGGTATATATAATTTACCTGAGGCGCAAACATTTTCAACTACAAGAGTAATTGGGAGAGCTGAAATGCATCATATCTCCTTTCAGTTCCATCTACTCTGCTTTTACTCTTTTTTTATCCCCTGGGGTTATGAATAGTTTCTTCTTGCCTGACTTGCCTACTTGCAGTGCTTTTAGGGAACAAAAATAAAGCCACTGATGTGTGAGAAATCTGAGGATGCCTTATTTTTCTTGATATGATGTGAGTGCAAGTTACATGCTATGTGTTGTGCATTTTAGCTTTACCCTGTTTGATGGGGTTGATAAGTGTTTTCTTTCTTTTTGTTTAGCTAAAGGTGTCACGTTCTGATAGCAACCAGCTGACAGCTGAAGAGAGACAGAATCTTGTAACAATCACTGCTCAACAGTCAGACCTGCTTTTCCATCACTCTTCACTTTCTCACCTGGAAAATGAGGCAACAGAGGAGAGAAATCTGACAGTCCATGTCCTGAACTACACAGTCCCAGCAAATGGAGTAATTGATGTTGAGTTTCCAATCCTGTCTGATACAAAAACTCTGAGAGTTCAGGTACTGCTTTGTAACATGTTGCTTTGGAGTGTTGACACATTAAATTGCATGGGCTGGGATCAGTGATATGCTGTCCTGATATCTGCAACAGCTGACATGTCACCTATTGTTATTTTTGTTACTTCATATTCATGTTACATCTGGAAAGAAAGTGATAGATCCTGTCAAATGGGATTTAATATCTAATAATATCTAATTGCACCAAGATATCAAAGGAAAAAAACCCAGATACCCAATGCAAGCATAAAGTGGTCTTTTACTAAGGGTACCATGCTCTTGTAAACAGTACCACAGATTTTGCTGTTTTGTTAAGCGTTTTTTTTGCACTGTCTCACAGGCAGAGTTCCTCAGCAGTAAGACTGACATAGGTGTTTATGACGTGTTCAGCTCCCCCAGTCAGACTTATCTCCAGGTTAAAACAAAGAGCCAGGATGTAAAGGTATAGTCTGAGACAAAACTTGCCACTATAAAAACAAAGTTACTCGTTGTTTTTCCATACTCATTCATATGAATCATATGCTTTTCCTAGGCTGGGAAGCCTTTTGAGCTGAGCATTGCAAGCAACAAGCCAGTGAGAGAGTACCACTATCTGGTAAGTTACTGGCTTTACATATGGGGACAATCCAAGATGACTTTTACCAACTTGAGAAATATTCCAGTGAGTGGAATGTGATTAAACATTAGAAAGATTCAGCATTTTTTAATTTGTGAAAGAAGAGGCCCAAAAACTTCCTTTCCACTAGGATGGTCCTTTATGAAGGAGAGCTCTATTTTTCTACCTAGGAGGAATGCCCCTGGCACTGTAAGGAGGTGCTTCTGGAAAAAGTGCTTCTGTGATCTGGGTGTTGGGTTATCTCTGCTTGCAGATGTGAGACAAGGCACAACTGTGAGAGCAATACTGTTTCTGACTGTGCAGAGCACCTGCAGTGGGAGAAGGGACTAGGATGTCCCAGGAGCAGCCCAAACTGTGGCTTTGTCAGCAGATCCTGCAGATGCAGGTGGAAGCAGGGGCCTGGTGGAGCCTGTGTGCAGATTCAGGGCTGTCAGGCTGAGCCTGTGGGTACAGGGTGAGAAGAGCTGCCTGCTGAGGAAACAGATGGTTGAGTGGACAGAGTGGCATTGTTAACAAGCGAAATTCGTAGGAAGCATTTAAAAATAAATGTCTTGGGTAGTGGCTTGTTTAATTGCTCAGCTGCTCTACTGTATCTTGCAGGATCTGAATTGAAAGATTTATTATATATACTGTCATAACTTTCCCATCCTGTCTTTAACACATGCCTGTCTTGTTCACAGTCTGCATCTTAGTGACCATGATAGCTAGATTCTTTTTCTTTCACAGACTTTAACAGTAAACTGAATTAGGAAAACCTATATAAAAATATATAAAATTTGGGCATTCATATGTATTTCTAAAATAGAAACACTTTCTAGGTTTAATATAAATCAGGTCCATGCAGCCAAAGGCAAGGAACTGCCTTTCATCTCTCTGTCTTCATTAGTAAGTCTATGAGCTAGGAACAAATTTAGAGTGAAAAAATGATGCTGTGGACCTGAAATCCAGGTATTTTGAGGTAGCTTCAGACTAGCTCTAATCTGATCTGTTAAAATGAATGCCTGCTTTTAGCTGGAGCACATTACTAGACCCCAGTTCACACTCTCCGTGAGGCAAACCAAAGTGTTCTAAGTCGGGTGTTTTGGAGGTTTGCTTTTAAAACTATATGCCTGATCCAAACTCAAATGCTGTTACAGATGACCCACATGAGCCAACCCTATTACTGTTGTATTTTTATGTTCTCATAGCATATGTGTACGCTTGTTGTAGTTCTTTACTTGTCCATAGTGATACAGGAATTAAAGCACAGAAAAAAAAATCTGTTATTTAAATATTACATTACCTACCATGCCCATTTTCACAGAACTGGTCTACCACTTAGTAAAAAAAAAAATCAATCACAGCTATGTGTCTCTTCTTCAGCAGCTACTTGTAGAATGAATTGTTGAGCTTATGACATATTGAGGATACCAACAGTTCGAGTGTTACATTTTTTTCCGTTTCAGGTATTATCTAAGGAACAAATTATGGCTTTTGGCACAAAGGCTACAGAAACATTCACTTTAACAGCAGAAAATTCCTGGGCTCCTTTGATATCTATACTTGTATTCTATGTAGAGGAGCTTGGAGTTGTTGTAAATGATGTTCTCACTGTCCCCATCCAGCCTGCTTTGGATGACAAGGTAATTGTATTGAACTTTTGTCTCAGAACATGTTTTTGTCTGGGTGTTGTGTGGTAAACTGTATTTTAGATCATAGGACTATAAATGTAAAAACTTTTTCATTGAGTATCTAATCTGAAGTTTGTGCAATTCTTTGGAAAGACTTTTGATAATACCAGTGCAGTTAAGGTCCAGTTTTTGCATATTTGAAAGTCCTTTCTACTGGTGCTGTGTTTTCCACATAAACAGATGCACAGCATCTCCTCGTGTTTTTAGTAGTTTGCTCAGTTACTGAACCAAAGATTTCTCTGGCCAATACAGTGATAAGGTATCATAAGTGCTCTAAGGGTAGAATTGTAAAAGTTCATACAGACCTTGTTCTAGCCAGTCAGTGGTCACATTGTGACCAGTGTTTGCGTTTCATGTGACTGTCCATACTTTAACTCAAAAAAGTTTGAAGAAGAGTGGGAAAATGCCTATTGCATCAATGGATTGATTTTTCCAGCTTACTTACCAGGATGAGATTTGGTCCTTTGTGCAAATAAAAGCATCACTATAACTTTTTATAGGTGAGACCATCCAAAGGCTGGATGGGTTCAAATTCTTTCTCTCCTCTGGAGACTTTAACACTTACAACCAGACATCAATAGGGAGCCTGTTTGTCCTACTGCATGAAAAATGTCTCCATTTGCCTCATGATTTATCCAAGTTACCAAAAGTCCTAGGAAAAAGACTGTCAGAGGTCCCCAGCATCCCAAAGGTTCTAGGAAAAGCAAATCCAGGGTCTTAATTATAGTCAAATGATCTAAAAAACCTACTTCCTGGGAGTTGTTAACGGCTGTAAGTATCACCGTAGAATTTAAATCAGTGCTGTGTTTCACTTTTTTCTAGATTAAAATTTCTTGGAGCAAAGATAAGGCCAAGCCATCTGAGAAAGTCTCCCTTAAAATCCGTACAACAGAGCCAGGATCAGTAATTGGACTTTCAGTTGTTGATAAAAGTGCAAAGCTTCTGGGAGAAAGCAGTGACATAACAGAAGAATCTGTAAGTATATGGGAAAAAAGGTTTTTGTTATTGTGTGTATGAAAGATGTATGTTTGTGGAAATGTTACAGATTATATGCTGAACAAGGAATGTTCTTTGAGCATGATTTTTAGCCTGTAATTACACAAATATTTTTTTTGCAAGTATTTTTGCTTTTGCAAGTAACATGAGTGGCAAAGACTGTAAGGCTTAAAAGGTAATAGGCACAGCATTTCCAATTCCAATCAATACTTCACTGTTCTTCTTTTGATAAACTGTTAAGACTAGTTTCTTCTTTCAGAAAAGACAAGTCAGAGAAAAACCCCTGATGATTTGTGCTTTGTGCTATTTAAAATTAATAATATAAAATAAATAATGTTTTTTTTCTTGGGAGGGCAGAATAATCTATTAATATTTAAAAATTACCTTTACTTGCAGAAGCTCTACTGCATCTACAGTTTGAAAGAGCTTACAATATATATCATTCCTAAAGTGCTCAAAGGACATAGCCTAAGTGTCATAAAATATCGGTGGGCTGTAGGCTCTATTCTGGGCTTATATACAGTCTTGGTCACTCTTCCATTAATCATAAAACCACTACAACCTAACCCCCTTCGTCCTGTCACAGATTCTTTTCTCTTTGGCATGAGAGCTAAGCAAGCTACAGCTTGTGGTACAGCTGTATGAATTAGCAACAGTGAAAGTTCTTAAAACTGTGAGTTGGCATTCAGTCTTTGGATGATTTTGGTTTTTTTTTCCTTAGGTCCTCCATGAGCTCAATTTATACAGCTCAGTGCAGTATTTCCCCCTGGTCAGAGGTTCTTTCGGTGTATTTCAGGTACTTTTTTTTTTTTCATAATTCTAGGCTGTTGGTTTTTTTACTGCTTAGTGATTTGTACATCACTTGCTAGAAAAAAGTGAACTTTCTAACTTTTGCAACTATAGACAACGTACTGTTTTTATGGCTTATATGAGTTTTGAAGTGTGAATTTTGTCAATATCTAATACTCTGAATGCCAAGGAATATATTTATACTTCCATAAATACAGGTCGCTTTATGCTTGATACAGTCTTCACTTTGAAAAGTTTTCGGTCATTATGGCGATATTCAGATTCATATCATCTCAGTTCTGTAGGTTCCTGTATATTATTACCTTTAGTTCTATGCTTGCTTTTTGACTTTATTTACCTAAAAAGAAAGAAGACAAAAAGAAAATAGATAAGCACTGTTGATGTCCTGAATGTCCTGTATTGAGATATACTGTATGAATTTTATCCAGAAATGCGGCCTTTGGGTATCAACTGATGCAGTTCTTGAGGAGGATAAGGAACATTTTCTTTGTAAGTAATACAACAAATGTAGTCAAATCTAATTTACTGTGTGGGGAACGAGGTCCATGGGATAGGGCCCCTGTTGTGTCTTCTTACTGTGCTGCATACAGGTTGCACTCAGCCTTGCAAACCATTACCATTTCAAAGGTTCAAGACATACAAAATTCATGCGATCAGCATTTTAGGAATTTTCCTTTTTCACTGCAGTGACATTACCCCTTAAAAGCCTGAGGGTGCGTGGAGTTTTCGTATGCAGTTCCAGCTGATATATGTTGCAGTGGTTTGTCATGTGTAGCCAAATTGCACCAGTTTCATAAGCACTCCACAGAGGCCATGTACAAATTGGTGTGAAACTTTTTTACTCTTAAAATAAAAAAGCTCCTAGTGTCACAGAGTAGTCTTATCATATGTAACAAAGCTATAGATTAGTCCAAACGATATATTAATTTGACTTTTCTTAACTGTATTTATTTGTGTTTTATAAATATAGATATTTGTAGGTAGGACAGTATTTTTTATTTTGTAGATGGTGGAATGATACCTATAGAGGATGGTTTCGGTGATGATATGCCGGTATCTAAAAATGGACCTCCTGATTTCAGCAATCTCTATGTGAGGACACATTTTCCAGAGACTTGGCTTTGGATCGACACTGAAATGAGGTATAAGTTAGAAGCAAATGGAAACCGATTTGCATTTGCTGGTTTGGTTTTTTTTGTAGGTTTCAGTAGCATTCTGCACCGGTGCTGAGGAACACTGCTTAAAAATGTAGCATTATTTATACTCTGCTACCACCTAGAGGCCACAAGTGAGATTGACGATCGGAAAAATGAGGAGTTGTACAGCTGCACAAGAGAGGATTATTCCTGACTGAAGGCCTAGGAGTTTCAATATAAGCTAGATAAAAATCCTGGAGACAAAAGAAACTCTGGCTTTTACAGATGGGGAGATAATGGATAGGGAGACCTAGCCTTTTTCTCTACAGGACATAAAAAGATGGTGATTAGCCCAGAAAGGGAAATCTATTGCTATCTGCACCTAATTCAATGAATAGTTCAAACTATCAAATGGTGGTGAAATCTGACCTGCGTTGTGAAATACAAATCTTGTATTCTTTTACAGCTGAGAAGTTCAGGAAGCAACCATCATCTGAGATTGTTTTAAAGCACCTGTAAAAGTGGATTACGTGTAATGTGATTCAGTGTAATTACTTTCAATTCATGTAATTTAAAATAATTTAAATTTTTAAAATAATTATGATCCCATCACAGCATTTCTAAATCATTAGAAAAAGAAAAATGGATAATGAGCAGCTTTTCTTTCCAGGAATTTGGACTTAATTTTTCGTGCATTTTAAACATATGTATCCACTTACTGATGTCTGTAAATGGATGGTTTTGAAAGTCTGCTCTCCCCTTCTGCCGTCAGATCTGACACAGAAACCACAATGGATGCCATTGTACCTGATACCATCACATCCTGGGTAGCCAGTGCTTTTGTGATCTCTGAGACCGGCGGGCTTGGAGTGACGACTGCTCCGGTGGAGGTACCATTTCACTAGAGAGTTCTCCTTTAAGGCAACACTGGAGGTTGTTGCTGGACTCTCTGATTTAGTTCTAACAGCAGCAGCTCCTTATACTAATGAGGACATTGAGAGGCTGTGTGTATTCAAACTGTAAAGAAAACATCATCACTGAAGACATATGCGATACTGTATCTGCCTTGCCTTCCTGCTCATACAGATATCTAAGACTCCACACAGATATTTGGATGCCTATTTCTGTTGGAGCGGTTTTTTTGTTAGAGTACTTCCAGGATGTGCCCATTTCAGAACCTTTGTAGAAAGGGGGAATGACTATTTTGGAACAGTGTTCCATGTTTTCTTGGCTCTGCCCAGAAAGCATTCCATGAGTTGGTGATGTAGGCAGTGAGGTTTACACAGACTGGCAGGGAAGAGGTGGCTGGGATGTGAGAGGCATTTGTCTGCTGCTCTGCTAGCACTTATGGCTAACGCTTACCCCAGGAGGGAGAACAGGAGAATTGATTTAAGACAATTTATCTGTCAAAAGCAGTCCTGGAATAAACAAAGGTACAACCTGCTCTAGGTAAATTTGCAGTGGGGCTTGGACTAGACATTATCCAGAGGTCCCTCCCAACACAACCACTCTGTGATCTGTGATAGCTGCTAATTTTCGGATGACTTATCTTCAGGAGCAGAGTGTACACTGAGAGTTAGCCATGGGATGAGATTCTTCTTGCTCCCCAATTCCTGTGTCCTGAGGCTCTTTTCATGCTTCCAAGTGTTCGAGGAGTTTAGCAATTTAACCTAAATTCAGCACTCCTCAGGTCAGATCTCTAACCTGAGATTCCCAGTGTACAAGTGCAGTTGTCCTAGGATCACTCTGTATTCAAGGAAACCGCTGCTTTAAGAGAGTTGTTTAGCCTGTTTAAAACAGGAATTAATTCTTGAAGTCTCATTTAGCTAGTATTTTATATACGTAGAATAATCCTTCCATTCATTATGTAAAGATCCTAGAGAAACTATGTTCCTATCAGAGACAACTCCACTCACATACCTAAGTTTAGAAAGGTTGAGACTGTAGTAGTGTGCTGTAGATTTCCATCTTGGTTCCTGGACTAGTGTAAGCATAGCTTGTAGACAGCCAGCTTATCCATTTAAGTTCTCATGCCCTCAAATTCTTGGGGAGGGGCAACTTTTGAGATCCAAACTGAGATCTAGGTCCAGATTTCACAGTTGGCTGCTATACCAGACACAGAGCTTGTGCTTTGAACATCCTAATCTGAACCCCACTACAGAATTTGGAACCTGATCTGGATTTTGTGGCTAAGGCTCCTTTGAGACTGGAATCTCGATTCTTGTTTCTTTCTGTTGGCTTGGCAGAGATGGGACAGAAAGAGGAATAGTTTTCTGATTAAAACTGTATAGAAATACACACTTGGCCTCTCATCCTCAAATGTGAGAAGGCTGCAAGTAGAACAGATGTTGAGATAATAATTTAGCTATAATCACCCCCATGCACTGTTCAGTACTTCACTATTGTTGGGACATTTAGGTTGTGCTTAGAGTTCCATATGGCTGAAATATGTTAATCAGTACCATACAGAGAGGCAAGTAAAAGAAAGGCATGAAAAATGTAATGGGGGAAATAAATAAGTGACATCTGCGTGCTTTATGTCATGTACTGCTTTGCATCATATTTTTTTTTTACTTCTCCTACACAGAGTGTCAATAATTTTACTCAGTTGTATTTTATTGTAATATACTGGCACATTCCCGAGTGTAAAACTTCAGTTTTAAATAAAAGTAAAACAAAACAGACAAAAAAAATATAAGTACATAGGGAAAGCCTTTACTATGAACTAACCAAAAAAGTCTCCATCAGAACTTCTCTAATGTTTAATATCTAAAGAAGTTTATGACACTGAGAGCTTTAGCGAACAACTATTTTTTTTTTTTTAAGAAAGCATTGGAATATTTGCTAGCTAGAAAAGCAAAGCTGAGGAATTTTCGTTTCTGAAACTGAAAACACTTGGAAGATTTTTTTAAATGCAAACCAAATTAAAATAATTTTTAGTTGACATTTCAATAATAAAGGATACAATGTCTCAGCCATTCTTATTGTACAGATGTTCATAAACAGTGAAATTTTGATCCCATTCAGCTTGATGAGACATTAACACTGACTTCTTAGAGCCAAGATTTCTTCCAAAATGCTCTGTTCACAGATAAAAGAAACTGCTTGCTGGTATATTTCTGCAGTTTTTGTTTTAATTAATAAAGTACGTATTTTTAGAAGTATAACTAAAGAACTTATGTTAAGATTAATCTTTCTAAATTAAAAAAAGCACTGTAAGGTGGTGTTGAGTTACAGAATTTGGGTTAGTTATTTAGTTACTATTGTATTGACATGAAAATAGGTCAACTGACAGAGTCTTAATCATTCATTACTTGTGTACTCAAAGCAATTCACAGTTACTTTAATGAGAGGTCAGGACAGATCACAGCTTCCAAACTTGCCAGATGATAAACTCTTACTCCTAATTCAGTTGCCTCTGTTGGGACTGCCCTGTCAAAGCTGTCAGCAGCTCTCATCTGAACCGTGTCTCTAAAGGTGCTAATGACCAGAAGCATTTTTGCCTTCTGTTTCAGCCCTGCAGTGATGCGTTTTGTCAGCTGTAGAGTACAACTAAACGTACTCTGTCATTGAATTTAAAAGTGATCAGAAGGCAAGTTGTATAGTAATTTTCTTTCTAGTCTCTGGTTGTAGGGGTTCATGACTGATTTTGTTTTGCAGCTAGAAGTTTTTCAACCTTTTTTCATTTTCTTGAACCTTCCATACTCCGTCATCAGAGGAGAGCAGTTCATTTTGGAAGTGAACATCTTTAATTATTTGAAAGAAGAAGCTGAGGTAAAAAACGATCTCTTTATCTTTGAATGTTACTCGATACTGCAGGGTTTTCATCACTGGTGGAGACCATGTCTTTCTTTGTGAGAACTGGAGTATTTTCTTTAGTGGGCAGACCTACTTCTCTATACACAAAACAGGTGGCAGCTTGTGAAAGTGGCTTTTCAAAATTAACACTTTGTATTGCAAATATTACTGTATTTACAGGTTACTGTGATCCTGGATATGAATGATGCTTTTGAAATTATTCTAACATCCAATGAAATAAATGCTACAGCAAATCAACAGTCTATATCTGTACCAAGTGAAGATGGGAAAACTGTTCAATTCCCAATCAAGCCAAAACAGCTGGGAGAGATTCCTATCAAAGTGACAGCAATATCATCTGCTGCTTCTGATGCTGTCATCCAGAAAGTTTTAGTAAAGGTAAACAGCCTGCAGCTTGGCTTGTTCCTGAAGTAAATTGTTCCCGAAAACAGGCAACATAGTGCAGCAAAAAGGCAAACCAATGTAATTGTCTGCCTCTTGCCCTGTATGGTTGGTTTGGGGTCAGGTGGCTTTAAGTAGAAAACACTTCTTTTAAAATAATTTGTCCTTTAAAATTCTTTAGATCCCCTTCCAGGAATGAACACATAGATCTGTTCAACTACAGATAGTTTGTCCAATGCTTCTTGAAAGCAAGGTGAAACCTATTTGTGTATCACTGAGCCCCTGGTGCTGCAGCTAATTTAGCAACTGTGGAGAGTGGACCTGGTAACTGTTTTGGATAAGTGCAATCTATTTAGGCATACACCTGGCTTTCATTCAAAGCTTATTTTAAATGAACATTTCTGTATTTTGCTACTGGTGCTGGAATTTTATTCTTCAGACTTTCTGGTAAATCAGACACTGATAAGACTTGCCTAGCTTTGGATGTCTAAGTCTGATTCATGTTAGGCTCCATGTCAGTGGAAGGTGTAGACATTTGTACATCTCATCCTACAATAAATGCTTAAGATCATAGAATCAGAGAATGGTTGAGGTTGGAAGGGAGTAATACAACCTTCCTGCTCAGGGCAGGATCAACTACAGAAGGATATTCAGAACCCCTCTCTTTATCTTTATAGGCTGAAGGATTGGAACAGACATATTCTCAGACAGTCCTTTTGGATTTGACTGGGAATAAACGACAAACAGTGTCAAAAACTTTGGAATTCACTTTTCCTTCTGATGTTGTAAGTGACAGTGAGAGAGTGCAGCTCACTGCTGTTGGTAAGAATTAACTTACTCTGTTTCTATCATTCGCGAATTAATTATGGCATTAATTTTTATTTAACTGCAATATAAATAGGTTGAATTGTTAAGTCACAGTAATTTACTGTCATGCATTAGGCTAAACATAGGGAGACCTTATGGATGGAGTGTTTTATTCCTTTAATTTGTTTAATTTATGATAATATGGTGTTTGTAAGGTATTTTCAGAGTTAGAGATTGGATTTTAGTCAGGAAGGTCCTGCAAAGTTTGCTGTTATCCTGTTCTAATTATGCTGTCTGCAGAATGAAACCTGTAACCTGACTAATTGTTGTTTACTGTGACACCTAGGCTTTGATAACTGTAGGTGAAAGAAGAAATTAATGAAGTTTAAAATACATACCACTATGGAAATGTTTTCCTGGATTAAATAGATTTTGGTTATGTGGGATTTTGTTTGTTTGGGGGTTTTTTGTTTGTTTGTTTGGTTTGGTTTTTTGTTT
>QWTY01054944.1:0-18281 GCA_008033365.1 Pseudorectes ferrugineus | reverse complement strand
GAATCTCCTTGGTTGCTGGAGCTCGAGGCAGGGAGAGAAAGACAATATGATCCTCGGGCACTGGAGTAACAGTACATACCTGTGTGGGGCAGGAGACCTTCTGCTGGATATTTGCACCCCACTTTGGGAGCTGGTGGCTCTGCAGAGTGTGGAGGGGCAGGCTCAGTATTCTTCTCTCCCCATCCTTTGCCTGAAGTTTGCCATAAAGGTGAAACCGAGCCTCATTTGTCAGGAGAGAATGAAATGATCCCTCAGGTTAGCAAAGCACTCAGAGACCCTTTGGGAAGAAAAGTGCTACGTAAATAGAAGCTGATTCCTACAGGTTATTAATAGATGTATCTGCAAAAGTAATGTGAAAACTACAAAGGAAAGATCATTCTGAATTAAATTACCATAATTTTTTTCATTGCTGTCTCTTTTCAGGAGACCTGGATTATACTGCTAACAATGACAGGTTTGAATAAGAGACAGGGTTTGTGTGGGCCAGAGGTGGGAACAGAGAAGGAGACTAATTATATCTTTTTTTAACCTTTGTATGCAGCTGGGCAGGATAAAAATGAATTATGCAACCAGCAACTGAGCTGTTATCCCAGTGGAGGCTGCAAAATGGTTCCCAGGTCATCTAGAAACATGATCTAACCTGTCCCATTTCTTCTGGATCTAACCACTTTACAAATCATTACATAAAATTGGTATTTTCTGCATGCTTCACCTAAAGCTCATGTAATTATCCTATGGACAAACCAAAACAGATTTATCTCACCTGCTCTTACCACAACAATGCAGAGGGTGAAGAGCAAGCACTGATGTGGTCTGGGAGAGCTAGAAGTAGCACTCTTCAGTGTACCTTTGGAACCTGGGTTTAACAGGCTAAAGGTGATGGCACTGCTTTTACAGTCACTCAGATGTGTCATTTGAAGACTTTATTGTGTGGTATTTATTCCAATTTTAAAGCATATTTTGATGTGAAGCTTTGTTCAAAAGTGAGAAATGGATGGGAAGGTGTAGAGGAGCCTTTAATGCGTGTATTACTCAGCAAAGTAGCAGGTGTCTGACCAGAAAGAGAAAGAACCCCTCTGCAGGCAGAAATTTTATGGAGAAATGGAGGAATATGTTCCCATGAAATAAGAGCTCTTTTCTCTCTGCTCCTTGACTTTCCTGCCCAAAATTCAATTCAAACTACAATTTAATCTAACTGATCTATTTCTGATATGCTGTAGCTTTATCACTTTAAAGGGGGTCTGGCATGAATTGGAGTATGTCGCTAGCAAAAAATTTGACCCTCCAGCCTTGAATTTTTGCAAACTCTATTTGCACCATTTTGCAGCATCAAAACACAGGGTCTGTGCCCCACAGCAAATTAAAACTGTGTGACACAAAGGGCTCGTTATGAACAGAGCTTTTATATGTTGCTCTGCAACACTTCAGCCTTATCAGACTTGAACTCTAGAGGCTGAATGAAGTGTCTTTGAGAATCTGAACCCAAACTTTGCTCAGTTTTGCATCAGTTTTCCTAGTTCTAATTTGGTCCAGTACAGTATTTATTAAGAGCGATCCAGGACACTAAAAGGCTTTAAAACTTGCAGCTTGAGCCAATTTATCCAATTCAAGAATTTTGGCTACTTCTTTTCATTTTCACTCATTTTTTTTTCTCAAGGAAATAGCATCAATTATGTCTGTGTTTTGAAAAGAGGGTAAAGAATATGATGCATTTGTTTATTATTGGCTTACAGAAAAGGGCAATATATCATTTGAATAGCTGTGCCTGATGGTGTATAAAAGACTCTGATAGATTAAATCTTCCTGTGGATAACCTGATACCTCAAAGATGAGTTCATGCCATTTCTTTGTCTTAAGTAGTGTAAAAAAGCAAAAAATGAAGTGGAAATACTGTACTGAATAAGTTACAAGACAAATTCTGTTCCTGGAAGGTCACATTTTACTGAATTGAGAGTTCCCCCCATTCTTCCCTTATATAATCTATGGCCTTTTTGGCATTTGCAGTCAAGAACCTGTGACTTTGTGATTATTTAAACTCTTAAATGCTAGGTAACCTACTGCCACCAGAGTGACTGAATGCATCCTCACTAAACTGCAAATAATGACCCAATTAACCTGTAGCCTGTGCCAGTATCTGTAAAAATGGCCAAGTCAGTTTTTGTATGTCATCCCAATACAGCAGATCTGTTGATAATTTGGATATAGTGTATAACACCAATGCCTGTGTTAGGAATTTCCCAGTCATAATATCATGGTTGCTTCTCTAGAGGTATCTGTCCTTTATTTGTCATCCACTTGCTGACATGGCCTTCAGAAGACAGCCTTTTCTGGAGCCCTCATCAGTTCCCACAAGCATCAGTCACAGTGGGGAACAGTCTCCAGCACCCACGTCTCCTGGATTGGGCTCTAGGTCACACAGTTTGTGTCGTCCCAGTGTGTTTAGTCCAGTGAGATGAATGTGAATGGAGCTCCTGAGCTTGTGAAGGTCCAGCAGGTTAAATACCTATAGCTTATTTGTCAGGCCAAGCAAGTGGATATAATCCAGTGCTGCTGACACTCCTTTATGACACCTCAGGAGAAGTGAGGTCAGCATTTTAGCTCCTGTTTTCTAAACCCTCTATTAGGCTGATCTTGCTTCAGAATTAACTTTGCAATGTTCTGCTGGATGTGGAACCAGTAAGCCAGAAGGGATGGGAGGGCTTGTGCATGCAACTACCTCCTCATGACGTGAAGGGATGTGCAGGTATGTATTGCACATCTGTGGCCTCCAATGCATTCATTCCCAGGCAAAGGAAGAACCCATGCAATAAGCACTTATCACAAACATAATCACGACTGCCCACAAGGAGCAAACTTTATATAAGCAGAGGGAATCAATCTAGGAATCAGCATCACATCCTGAATGCCATGGAAAGTTATCAGCAATCCTGCCCCAGCAGAGAGGACTTGTGACTGTTTGCATTAGCTCTGAAGAAGCAGATGATAGCAGCAAAGCAGCTTTAGGACAGAAATCACTGGAAACATTTTGAGGAACTAAGGAATTGGAATTGCATTTGGCATTCAAGAAAGAAAGAAAGAAAGCAGCTGTTGCCTCATATATATTTATTTAATTTCTTCAGGGTTTTTTGGGTAAAAGTGCTGTTGGCTCTATCAAAGCAGCACTCAAGGTGTACAGGACGGTGCTGCCAGTTTGCCATACCCAGACAGATGCTTGTATGTCCCAGAAATATAATCTTTATTCTAAGTGAAGAAAATGATCCCCAAATAGACAAAAATTAACAAAATGCATATATTTCACATTACTTCAGCAGGAGGTTACACTGGAATGAAATCACTGGTGTTCCTTCCAGCACAGGTGCCACCTCCAAAACCAGCTCATTTATCCCCAAGCCTGGTGTTGTTTTCTTTGGCAGCCTGTCTCAAAGGGACAGTTTAGAATGCACATGGACAGGAGGCTTTGACTCCAGCTGCAAATAGTACTTGTGGAGCAGGGGAAGGCCATGTAGGTGGAGCTGGATGTACACGTGGGGAAGGGGAGGAACGTCTTGCAGCCTTGCCAATAGCCCCTTGGTGATGTAGGGGCTTCTTGTGGACCAGCACCACTTCTGCCAGCACCCGGAACGCTCACCATGGCTGACAGACAGTGGGTACTCATTGGTTTTTCAGGAGTGCTTTTTTTTTTCTGAATGGGAGGCACAATTCCTAATTTCTTCTTAAAGTAAACAAATAAATATAATTCCATTTCACCATTCCAAATCAAGGCAGAGAAAGCAATACATAGTCTACATGCACACAGCTACCCTTTGAGGAGACAGACATTTTCCATTCTCGGCACCAACAGAGGCTTTGCACTTCAGCCATCTTCCCAGGCAGCATTTTTAATTAAAGTTGTAACTTATCCCAAGGAAGGATCCAGAAAATATCTGGATCTTTCTTCCTTTTGTCAATCCTCTGCCCTAGGCAAGGAGATAATGAACTAGTCACTTCAAAATAGTGCTCACCGTGAGCTAATTTATTTTGTTATATTATTGAGCTTGAGGGTTAGCACAGACTGCACATTTCTCCTAGAAATGACAGAATATTTTGAGCTGACTGATTTGAGACCTCAGTGGCTTTAGTTTTCTGCCTGCTTGAAGCTTTCTTCCTGCTGGAGAAACAAGTACAGTGAGTCACTGGGAAGGGCACTGCAGTAATGGATTGCATTAGGGGCACACGCAGAGAGAGACACGGGGGCTCCCATGAGGGATGTGCTGGTCCATGAGATGACAAGAGTCACAGCACTGCAGCTGGGGCGTGGGTTTTAGCAAGGCCCCTAGGGGCATGAAGCCCCACTAACAAGCACCCTGTGCACATGGAGCAGTGCTGCTGCATTTCTCTCAGCCCACAATGTCAGAGCAGCTGTTGTGCCCAGCTCCAGTGAAGCCAACCGGGACATGCAGTACAGGGGATCACAAAGGTGGGTAAAGGCTGTGAAGCTGTGGAGATACCTGAGCCTTCAGCAGAGAAGGGGGAACACATTGCATGAGGACTGACGCTTCCGGAGCAAAGAAAATGAGATAGAAATAATCTCTTGTAAAGTGAAGACTGTGGCCTCATCACAGATCTGTTTGCTTGAAAATTATTCTTACAGATGAGCTAAATGGAAATCTGTTTTGTTAGGAAACTTATCTAAAGTTTATCTCCACTCATCTCAAGTTTAGCTCCAGATTTGTAGACAGCAGGGAACCTTTCTGCTATTTGGAGTCTAGCACCAGTTGGGGCTAGCAGAATTTTTATACAAAACCTTTTAAGGGAAGAAAATCTTTTAAGGAAGGCCTGTGCCAATTTTACCAACCAGATTTTTGTGTGTGTTACTTGAAAGTATGTGAACGGCAAAGGGTGAGAGTAAACAGCAGGTATTATTTCTGATCAATTCACTTCCATTATTTAGACCTGGGCACTTGTGGAGCTGAAACTTCAAGTAAGGCTTGTAAGGGGATGGAATCAAAGACATAAAAATGCCTGTAGGAATCTCAAGAACAAAGTGGCTTTGTGAAGTGTAGTTTTGGTCTTGGAATATGGGAAGAGTTTGTGAAACAGAACACAGTCTTTATTGAACTAACATTGATGTCCAACCTCCTAATGAATTCAGGCTCTTGTTTCCATTCATTGATATTTTTATTTAGATCCTTTCCTAAACTTTAATCCCTTTCTTCAGAGGAGGAAACAAATTCCTATCTACTGTTGGACACACCTGCTTATATCCCATCAGAACCAGACGCGAAGAGATAATCTAATTCTTTATTTAGATTTATGTAATCTAATGCCTGTATTTGTGCATTTCTTGATGGACTTATCTAGATTTTCCTACGTAGTGATTCTCCTGTGGTATATTTATATCAGATTATCCCGTTGTATATTTATATCACCCTGTAGAGTTTCCATTAACACCATCAAACATTCAGCCTTGAGCAGTTACAGTAACTGCACAGGACCTGGAAAGGAAATCTCTCTATTTATAGTTTAGTAAATCAGAAACCTACATGGTAACACTTGTTGTAATTCAACAGTAGATTTTTAACAATGTAAACAGAAACCAGAGGAATCAAATCTAAAATAACATTGATTTTAGTTGAAGGAAAAATATGTAAAGATGAGGAAATCAATGAAAACCTGCCTGTTCACTGTAGGTAGACCTTATTTTTGAAAAAAAAAAATATCGAAAATTGTATGACATTGTTTTTCTGAGTGCAGTATCATACTAATTATTGTCCTTTTTTATTCAGTAGTGGTGATATTAATGCAAGTTCTCTGTCTCTTTTCGCAGTTTGGCAGTTCTACATGTTTAGTAGATCACTACAAATGCTGCAGGTTTGACTCGGAGATGTTTTCCAAACAAGGTCATTACTGCTGGGTGATCAAGATGCTGTCAGCTGTACAGCGAGCTCCCAGTCTTCGTCCTGTGCCCATATCTGCCCGTGCCTCTGGGCAGTTGTTCTTTCTTGGTTCCAGCAGTGCTGCCTGAGAACAGCATTGGTTCTGCTCCTGGCTGTCTGGAGACTCAGAGCTGCCCAGCACATGGAAGTACCTGTTTGCCTGCCCCCTGCTCTGCTTTGTCAGCTGTTTAATCTGCCTGTGACTGTTGGTGGACATTCATCCTTAAAAGCAAGATGACCCCACCAACATTTTTTTCTGAAACAGGTGAGGGAGCATTCACAAGGTCCCTTCCTCTGGCACAGCTGAAGCAGTGGCAACCAATACAAATGGAGTGACACGCAGCTGGAAAAGTACAGCTGTTTGCAAAGGGAATTTCTGTGTGTATATATGTGCATATATAGGTATGTACATTTTATGATCTGATCATTTCTCCTTCAGAAGAAAAATGGTTCACAGTCTGCAGGGAGCAGACTCACCTCTCTTACCTAGTACAGGGGCTGTTTCTGCCACAGTCAGAGAAAAACAATGGCCTTTTTTCTAAAGAAGAGCTCTTTGAAGCCAGTCCACCATGACTTTGCAGAAGGGTTAAGGAGCTTATTGTGTTTCTTGAACCCAAGACAAAGATTTCCCTGAATGAGTCACCCCACCCCACACCCCAGTGTTGTTCTTACGGGATGTCTGAAGAATGAGAGAGGATTGAGTTTTTATTTTTAACATACCCATTTCCTTTGGCTGTGCTGTGAGTTGAAAAACCTTCATTTGTGATTTCAATGCTGTAGGGTAACTAGTTTCCTAAAACTCTCCAAAGGCAAGAGATTTGCAGTCATACCTTATTACATGTTTATAACTATACTTGGGAAAACTTGCATGACCCAGAAATGTTTGCCAATATTTAAGGGGATTTGCTGAACCTTGAATGGATCTCTCTTACCATTTCATGATGATTCTCTGCAGTCCAGATACTGCTTTTATCTTGGTTCTTGTAATAAAACATCTCTTCCCACGTTCACCTCTTCTGTACTATGCATAAACACTTATTTAGTGTACGTATTACTGAATACTGAATGATTAAATTGCTAAGTTGGATGGATTCAGTAATAACTCATTTCACCATCAGATAAAGTCCTGGTTTTCTTTTCATGCAAGAGTACTTGGTATACTTATTTTTGGCAGTACACTGAACCTAAGTCAGTGTTACTTAATTTATAGCATATCCTTGATATATTCTGGTCCATTAAACAAAGGAATGTCTTCACAACCTCTTCCATAGACGAATTATGGCACTATTTGAGTGTCTGCATTTGAAACATTCCTTTGCTGTAGCCCACGTAGGACATTCAGTTCCTCTGATCACACTCCCATGTGGGATCTGGGTAGCTATGCTGCAATGGTAAATCCTGTGCTTGCTTTATGGAATAAGCTTGATTTTGAACTTAAACAAATGAAAGGTGAAATTTTTTTTCCCTGTGCGTACAATCCTTATCTTTGGCTTGCAAAAGGAGAAACAACCAAGAAATGCTGAAAGTGGGAAAATCTGCTGGATTCCAAAGGTATTACTGCCAAGAACCCAAATATGTAAAACACAGACAATTGAATAGTCAAGGACATCTTTTCGTAACTCATATAACTCCAAATTATTTCCAGTGTCTTTATTTTTCTATTATTAGGAGCTTGACTTGTGTAAAATGTTGTGAGATGAAAATATTGTTCCTACTGAATAATTATAGGACGTATATAATTACCTAAAAAATCTTATTTTGATGAAAATGTGTAATAGCCCTAACTATATATTGAGATATGTAAGTCCTTATCACACAGATAAAGAAACTTAATTTTTGCTAGCAGATGGGGTATTTAATTCTATTTCCATTCCTTTCCCAACAAACAGACATTCAGTGCGGGCAAGTTACATTGGTGTGCTTATCAGACATTCACTTTCTCAAAGGTATTTAGGCAATTCTGATGTCAAAGGGAATTTGTTACCTAAAACATCACAGAGGATCTGGGCATAAACTCCTCACAGAAAAAACCCAGGATGAAGCATGTTTCAATTCCACTAAATTTGGTGGCATTTCCCCATGTACAAATAGCATAATTTGGACTGATGGCTATTTGCATAGTTGGTCAAAAAAAGCTTAGAGGGGAAGAAAAAAGAAAGCAGGGGTGAAGAAAAGCAGAGAACAAGAGCAAAGAGTCCTGTAATTCTAGAGAAAAGGGAAATCAATTCTTTGAGGACTGGAGAAAGCTGAAGAAGGAGTAGGAAGAATCCCCAGACGTGGTAAAGAAAAGTTCTTACAAGGCTAAAAACAAAATTTCAAATGTTAGCAATTACTTTCAAGGTGTTATCAGCCATCGCTGGTGTGTTGTCATGGGGAGAAAAAGGCGTTGCAGCATCAAAGGAAACAAGGAATCTAATGAAGAAAGAAATTAAAGGAGTAATTTGCATCTATTTGGTGGAACAATCTTCAGAGGCACTTTTGTTAATTAGAAGGTTTGAGCTGCACATATTAGAGTACTGAGAGGCTGGTGGAAGTCTCCAGACGTGTTTTGAGGCAGCAATTTGTTTGGTCACAGAACATTTCTATAGCATCACAATTTATCAGCAAATTGAGTTATTTTTCCTTCATCACTTGAAACTTGACACTCAGAAGGGAAAATGACCAGCCGCTTGCAGGAGCCTTTTTCTCTGAGCAAACATAATACTTGAAAGCTCATCTTTTCTTCCAGAACTTTTGATATTCCGTCTATGCACTGGGGTGTGACTATGAGTGTCCCTAGTCTTAATTGTGACCGTTTGCTCTTCTTGTGTTGTGGATTTTATTAATTTCTTATTATAGTTTTGTGAGTGTTTAGAGGTCTAGATATCTGTTGTGAAAAAAGTAAATAAATAAAATATACATAAAGGGAGAAAGAGACTAATTCCCTGCTCCACTAAAATTAATGAAGACAGAACAGCAACCAAATTTAGCATACTTTCTGGTAGTGTTCAACATTTCAGATGTTAGTCAGGTGGATTTTTTTTTATCATTAGCATCTAAAATTTCAAATTACAGAAGCTGAGTTCTTAAATTTGTATATATTTTATGAATCAAGAAAAAGTCTTGATTTGTCGAGACTTCTTTACATGTAATGGATTTGAGTAAAACCGAATTTGTTTTTCTACAGACTTTTTTTAACCACAGACATAGAACTTTTCACCTTATATACAGGAACTCCCTCAGTCTGAATGCTTTTTCCTTCCTTTCTACCTCTTATTTCCTTCATCTGGGCCTTTCTCTGGTCCCCACGTTCCCCACTCCCTGGCTGTGTCTCCTGCTTCAGAATATACCTTGTCCCTGCCCCTTTCCTGTGCACCCAGCTCTGTTCCTTAGGTGGATAATTGCCTGCAACCATTTCACACAAAAACAATTACTTCCCATCCAGTCTCATATCCTTGATGGAGTCAAATTGATTCAGAGCCTAAAATTATCCCTAAGGTCAACTCTACCAACATAAATACAGGGGATTTAACTCTGTTTTCCTTTCAAACATGATTTTTTAAAATTTCAGTCTTATGTATGTTTTCAAAACATATTTTCATTGAAAAGTATGAAAGCAAAAGCTCATTCATTCCCTTTGAGTAATACCTATTCTTTGCACCCAGCAGCTGTTGCAAATATAAAAATCTTTTTTTAAAATCAAAACAAGCAAACTGCTTTCACAGCTTCCTTGCTTTTCCCCTCATTACCGATCTTTTGCTGTAACCATGGATCTGTCTGTAATGACGTGTTTTGTGTGTACTAAACTTTGTATTGCTGAAAAAGCACTGACCAAACTTGCCTGGAAGTCTCAGATGAAGACTGCTTAAAGGATGTGGCTGAAACAAAAAGGTGTTTCTACCATTCCATAAATAAATCCTCCTAAGTGTAAATTGTGACCATTCCTGTCTCCATCTGAACAATTCAGGTTTTTCAGAGAGCTGCTTTTATGTAAGATTAGAGAGCTGTCTCCATGACATGATGCTCTGCTTCTCTTCACCATTAGTTGGGCGTTAGTTGTTCTGGCTGTAAATAGACAGGCACAGATGGTACCACGACTCTCCGAGCCTCCACACATCTTGCACTGCAAGGATTTTTGTTATTCTTGCTATGTCTCTAGCAGCTCCTACTCTTTCCTAACAGTTTATTGAGAAGAAAAATGGAAGGCTGAAGAACAATCAGTCCCCTTCCTCTCTAGGATTGCTGAAGTCTTTAGACAGGACAGCAGCATTCATTTTTACTTTTTTTCTTTGCTGGGGGAACCCAGCCATGGGCTCATCAATGAAGCAAAATTTCTGCCATCTTCTTTAGGTGAAGTCGGTCCTCCCCAAGACAGCTGAGATGCCTGAGACAGACAAGATGCCCCAAAAGCATTAAATTGTGAGACTCAAGTGGTACATCCTCCCTCAGTTCCCTACAGCTCTGATCACCACAGTTAAAGCACCATGACAGATAAAAGAGAGGCTGGTATCTTGAAAGACTGCCTCAGTGCACAGGAACAGCATTTGCAGGAAAACAAGCTGGAACAGTTAGCAACACTGAATTGGGAGAGAGCATGGATAAGAAGGATGTGACAGATTCATATTCTCCGCTCCCTGTGCCCGCCATGGAGAAGGTAAAATGGATGCTGCTCATTAGCCTTTCACATAACAGAAGAACAAGATGTTCACTAAAAGGCAACAAATTGAAATCTGATAAAGTCAGTTTTATTGAAAGTACAGTTAACCTGATACAATAACCATTAAAGCCAAGAACTTAGTGAAGCTATAAAAAGGATTAAATATTTCTATATATTATTAAAATATTAATTTAATATTTTCTCTGTCCCATCTCATGTAAGGTTATAATCATCTGTGTCTCCAGAGAAGTCAATTTACTAACATAAATATAAGAAGTAGTCTCCTTTTCTATGAGCAGGCAAATCTCCTATTTGTTTACTACTTGGTTTTTCATCATCTTCCTCTAGAGTCTTGTGGAGTGGAAGAATCAGTGACATGGTAGTGGGTGGACCCTTCACCTGCTCCTTGACAGCAGTTCCTGCATTTTCACCTATGAAGATACTAACAAGAAAACTGATAAAGGTTAGTCAGTGTGTTCATGAATGGCTCATCTCACTCCTGGGCCTCATATTTTTTGTTTAAATCTGTGTAACATTTTTTGGAGAACTAAGCTTTATCAGATATGCTAATGCCACTGGAGTAGACAGAGGAGTAACAGCTGCAGGTGGAGAGCAAATTTCTCTTTTTCCACCCTCCTTCCTCCAAAGAAAGACATTGACATAGCAGCAATGCAGCTGTGAGCTTGGTGTGGTGAAATACAGACCCAATCCACTGGGTTTCATGGCCAGGGGATGGTTTGCTCCCTCTTCATCCACCTCTTTGGTATGACTGCAAACTCATCCACTCATCCACTCTGTAATGATACAGCTTATCTTTATCCAGGTACTGTGGCAAGACAAAAAAGCCCTCCTTTTACAGGGAGGCACACACATGTACACCAGCCACGGTCTCTGTCTGGTCCCGAGAGACCTGTGGGCAAGCAGGAGCGGTGTCAGAGCCTGGACCACCACACACAGGGCTCCTCTTACCTGCTGCTCTGCCCTGCTCAGGGGAGTTTATCTACATCTGTATTTATCACTCCATCAAAGCCCTCTCTTAATCAAGACCACAATATCCTCCTACAGGGACAAGCTTGCAGGAGAGGAGAGTGTGATGAAAATATTGAGAGAAGGAACATCATGGCTTTCCTCTTTTTAATGAAAGGATTTTCTGAGAACAGTCCATCAAAAGGGACTTAGACACCTGAGTGATAGATGAGTTTCCTAGAATTGCAGTGTTTCAAAAAGAAAAGTAAAAAGCACCTTAATATTGAATAGAAACTGTGCCTGTCATGTAGAAATAAATCTATGACAATCTGCAGAGGAAGCAGTTGAAGGCATGAAAAGCCTGATGAGATTATAAATAATATCATATACTGCGTTACACCATGCTCACACAATTTGTATTTCCTCAGCTACTCAGTATAGACTGCTATCAGTTCACCCCTTATCTGCTGCAGACTTTGGCAATCTCTTGGCTCCCCCACAAACGAGACAATTTGGATACTGACATGCAGAAATAGGAGGTGTCTCATTGCGGATGCCAATGTAAGTGGCAAATCTGGGTGAAATCCTGACTGCGTGAATGGCTCAGGATATGCCAGCATGTGTTGGAAAAGGCAAGTGGAGTTGCAGTTCTTTGAAAATGTGAAGACAAATAAATATATAATTCACTTGATGGAGTCAGAGGGGATGACTTCGAAGTCTATGGAGTGGTTTTGCTGGTAGTTGTCTTGTTCAGGCTTTTCTGCATTCTTTATCCTGGACACTGTGCAGGCATTCCCAAGGAAGCTTGCAGACCTATCCTGCTGCAGAATGCAGGATATGGTCAATTCCTCCATGCTTGGTGCCTTCCAATTAAAACAGTCTGCCTTCCTAGAATATTTGCATTAATTGGACACATGCGATTAGGATCGATGCAGAACTGCAAAGGGAAATTTACGGGCATCAGCATCCAGTGTCACCTGAACGCAACGCTCACAGATCTGTGAGACTCTCATGTACTCTCTTGCTTGGCTGTCTGTCTCACCAGCATGCCCGAGCTTGCCTTTCAGAGTTGGACAAAAAGCCTGGCATCTACCATGCAGCACCACAACGGGGTGACTCCCCAAGGAGGTTTGCTTTGGAGGCCACTATGGGGGTCTTTAATAATATTCCCGATTTTTTTCTGATTTCTGCCAACCGAACACCGTGTTCTGACGATGAATAGAGCAGTTAGAGCCAGGTCCGCGTCTGCCACTTAAACCCTAATGCTTTGGCGCTGAAGCGAGCTGCTTGCGGGAGTTGCTAGGTAACTGTAACCTGCTCACAGCTTATGTGAGCCAGCGAGATACTTCTGATGATGTCATGATTCAGATTTGTATTTCATCTCTTAAAAGAGTTTTCTCTCCATTTCTACAAGAACAGGTGCATGGGGGAGTTCTTCAGTGAGGCAGAACTTCTCTAGCCCAGCATGCTTATGCAGCTTAATTTCACTCTTGCAAACACTGTAATAAAGCAATATTGACCAGGACTTCTCAAAGTGTGATTTTAGGGGAGAACTTACAGCTGTTCAGGCCTCTTTTATCTTCTAGACACCAATTCAGTGGAAATACAGATATCTTCATTGGCTCCTCCGCAGCCTGCATGTGAACAAAATGATGGCTTACTTTCTGCTATTAGTAACATATAACAGGAGTTTTGGGATTATGCTTTTCAAGAACACAAAAATCCAAATATTACGTGTCAGATATGGACTAAACCTGGGAGTTATGCTCCTTCCAGTACTAACTACATGCCTAAGTTTAGTATTTGTTACAAGGAGAGTCTAGTTATGGCAATATGTGACCTTACAAGTGTGTGTAGCACATCACTAACAAGGCAGATGGGAAAAGCTTTTTCACCAAGATGCTTTTAACATGTTGTGATGAGTATAGGATTGATGAACAGGAAACCTCACAACTGTGGGAGATCTAACAAGCCAGGACTCGAGAGACTTCAGCCCTAAACCTGGGCTGAACAAAGACTGCAAAGTGTGTGTGTTTCCTCATTCCCAAACCAAGAGGGAATGCACTCCTACAGCATGGTGAGTCTCAATGCTTTTTAGTGGCTCTCTGCCCATATGGGAGGGCAGGGTATGAAGGCAGGGGACTGATTGTGTCTGTGTGTTTTTGACACTCACTGGGGCTCTGCAGATGCATTTCTCATTTCTCCTAGTTTCTTCCCCCAGCCTATCAGTGAGAAACCTCTCTCCCCGAAACCCATTCTTTGCTTGGAGAGCCTCTTGGGTTTGAGAGTGTTCTGTAATCTTTGAACAGGCCATTTTGCCAGGAGGATCAAACTGAGGCAGGAGCTCGTGCAAAAAAGGAGAATTCAAACCCTTTGTTTCCTGTCCTCCGCTTGTGACACTCATGCATCCTCTGGGAGCTACTGCCTTCATCCCTGACACTCCTAACTCTATCTATTGGTTTTTCTCTCTGTTTGCCTGTCTGATTTGATCTTCTTTCTCTTTATTTCTGTCTCTTGCTGTCATTCTCCCCGTGTGTGCTGCTCTTCCCCATGTGTGCGAATCCCTAATCAGTGCAGAGCTCAGGTCCTAGGCGTGTGCTGTGCCAGGCTGCTGCGACAATTAGCTAACATTTGGAGAGTGCTATGTCTCCAGCGTGCTATTTTAAGATGCACAGTCTTGATCACATATACGGGTCTACCTGGCAGAAAAGGGACTGAGACAGAGCATACAGCTGACGTTCCCTAGGCTCTGGATGAATGCCAGTGTTAAATGTACTGTTTAGCACAGGGAAGACCATTTTCTGCAGAGAGAGGTCTAGCAGGCACTAATTGGGACAGGCAGAGTCCAGTGGGAAGGATGATATATCTCACTGTCAGCAAGTGCTTTGGTATTTTCACCTGTCCAGGGTGATGAGACAAGAACCCCCCTCCCTCACAGATGAACCACAGGAACCTATTCTTTGTGTCACTTCCACAGAAATCACCGGGATTATTTGCATAAATACAATCAAACCCGGGGAATTCAGCTGGCTTATGGTACATTTTTTTGTACATGCTGTGCATAGAAAGAGAATAGATTTTCGCTCTGTTTAAACTGTACAAGGTCACTGAATTGAGCAGGGACCAAGTAATGGTAGGAACATTTTTCCTCCCCTGCTTCATGGTATGATACCTCTCCCGAAACATAATACATTTACTGTCATGGCCAAAGAGCAGAGCAGACCTGTCAGTCCTCTAGTAACCCTCCTGTTCTTTTGCCTGCAATTTTTTAACTAGTTGAAAGCATTAAGTAAACGAGAACAATTACAATTGCTGATCCCATTAGGAGACTTTTCTTTTCATGTATATTTTACATACTGAGACATTCTGCTAGATCTAAATTACAAGCAAGAGTCTATGAAGAATTAAGTGACTGAGATTCCTCATTCTTCACATTTTCATTTTGTTTTCTGCTTGATTCCCTGCATGTTCTGATGTTCAAACCAGAGATTAATACACACTTCACAAAGCTTCCTGGTATTTTATAGAAAGTACCCAAGGATTTTGTACAGCTGTCCAGCAATGGCAGAGCAGAGGGCTCCAGAGCTTAACAGAATGACCAAATATATAACTTGAGCCATGTCAGTTTGCATATCATTAAAACTTGGAACTAAAGATTTGATGATTTTCAGAAGTGAAGTAAATGAATACCAGTGTAAGAACTGAACCAAAATGAGGATTTAAGTATATCCTTCTCCTAATTACCCAGCACAATCCTGTCATTAATAAATGGCTTCAGTGCCAGGTAAAAGGAAGTCAATAACCTAGAAAACTGGTAATCATCTATTGAGTTGTCTAAAAAAACCAGCACTTTCCAGTAACACAGCATAATATTTATGAGTTATGACTAGTGGTGATAGTTTCTCAAGGCAGATGATCAGACTATGCATAAAATAAATCAGACAGCAGTAGTTTAGGAAGGTGTCATTAAAGTCCACCTTTAAAATCTCATAACTTTCCAATGCAATCACTCTGGGGAATGAAGTTTTTCATTGCTTAGTTCCTTCCCAAAGATGATTCCTTTTAGATGTTCATAATCATTCTAGCTTCATATCTGCATTTGTAGAACACATGATATAAGCATACTGTTTTGTATGATTAACAGAGGTATCTGCTGATGAAAAGGTATGGTGATACAGGGTAAGGGGTGGATTTAAGAGGGTACATGTAACTCAACAAATGTTGCAGGCCAACAATAAATGCTTCACTGTACAAGTTGATGGCAATCTGATAATTCAGAGGGGGAAAACATTTTTTTTCGAAAACCATTTTTATGCTATTTTATTTTGAATAATCTGATTTTTCTAAACAAGAGACATGTTAATAAATGTTCATTAAAATACCACAGAAATTATAAGCAGTGTTTGAGTACCCTTTCTTGGGATTAAGGTTTTGAAATATTTCTCCCAAGGTTTGTATTCTGTTCTCATCTCATTGTTCAGAGACAGCTTGCAGAAACAGTTATAATTTATCATGCTCTAAAGAAAACAGCTTACTCAGATGAAGACGTATTAAGATCAGCTGGGCTTTAATAGTTCAATGTGTGTTTGCATTGTAATAGTTAGTTACATTTTTGGTTTTTAGGAAAAACCATGGTTGCCCTGGCCCATAAGGGATGATTTTCAGCATTTCTGTGGCAGCTGTCCCCCAGTTCTGAGGACTCAAGTCAGATCCCCTTGGGCATGGAGCAGTTCAGCCCTGCTCTGTTCACTTACGACAAGGAGACTGGAAGCATGATAAAAGGTGCTTCTTCCCAGCCTGCATGGATACTTTACATTTCCAGAAAAATGATTCTGTGTGACTAAAACAAAAGTAGGTGCCCTTTATCCGAGCTCCAAAGGTTGTTCATGGCTGTTTATTCAATAGCAAAGCTCTTCCAAACAAAGCTTTTCCAAAAGGGTAGCTGTCCCCCCACATACATCCCTCCAGGGAGCTGAAAAGCAGTGACAACTTGGAGGTCCCCCTGAAGATGCCAGCAGCCACTGCACAGGGCTGAGGCTTGCACTCCCAAGCACCCTCCACAAAGACAGGGTGGCCATGCCATGCTGCTGATGCCACTGCTTCTCCAGGCAAGCATCACTGCTGAAGTTGGCTACAGGCTCCAAGGAAAATGATGATCAGTTGCATTTTATTTTTATACCCTGAACTTCCATCTTTACACCGATAAGGGAACAGCTGCCTCTAATCTCTTTTCTAAATCCTGAGCCTGGTATGGCAACCTCTTGGGCATCATGGATGCTATCCTTAACTGGCCAATGAGACTCAAATGCCAGCTATTGTCCTTATGGCAGCTATGTGTGGCATTAGTCGTGGGTCTTTTTTTGCTGCCTGTTTAATTTTCTCAGTAGCAGTTGGGTCGCAGGAGTCAGAGAAAAACTCTGCAGTTGCTTCTCTTGCTAAAGGCTGAGATTCACTGACCAGTGGCATGCAGAGAGTTGTTTGGGGCTGCTTTGACATTAAAGGTTTCATTTCCAGAGACTGTCACACGATGATGCAAACTGCTAGGGAAATTTTAAGCACAGATGATTAATGCATAGTAAGGTAACCTGTGGACTAGCTGAGCTGCTATTCCTCCAGAAAGGCTGCCTTGTAATAAGTCATTTAGATAAGAGCAGTGAGACACTGGCCTTGGAGGTGCCATGGTTTGAGTTCACCATTGCCATAAGAAATGTGAAGGGGGCTTTCTCGGCAGGATAGGCAAAATGCAGCTTTCCCACTATGGATGAGACTCGGAAAAGACTGCAGAGGTGAGGCTGTGAGAAGCTGTTCTGCTCTGTAGATCTGGTCCTGCAAAGAAAATACTCTCCATATACTCTTGGTATAATCTCCCTTTCGAAAGTAAAGAGGGGACCTGCATCTCAAATGATTGTAAAAATGTGGAAACAGATCTATCATGTGGAAATTCTTCCTCTATCTATTGGGGAAAAGCTAAACACAGGTGAAAGAAAAATTATTTCCATCTTCCCTGAGATTGGTAGGTAAGTATTAAAAGGCATTCCCTCTTCTTTTAGCTAGCTTTTGCTAAGAGAGGAATTCCAAAATCTTGCCCACCACATACTTCTGTGTGGGTCAATGGAGGCAATAGTGAGTAAACCCAAACTCCTTTGATTGAATCAATGCCTGGAAAAGAGATGGGGAAATGCATAGAGCAAGTGAGGTACAAGAGACTGGGAAGAGGTAATTTTCTCTTTATGTTACAAAGAGGAGTTTTATAAAGGGCTCTGCAGTTGGTGCTTGTAGCCAGATAAGATTTAACACATATTCTTTCTGATGGTGATGAATTGCATTGGTCAGAATAGATCCTTTTCCATAGATGCAATACAGAAGTCTTGGAAGGAATATTTTTGGTTAAAATGACTGGAGTAGTACTAAAGCTGCAAGCTGGCAGCACGTCTTCAGAGCTAGTGGTTTGTTGACTTAATATTCCTCTTCCAGGAAAGCCTGTGTGCTGAACAAAGACCAGGCATTCTTTGTGTTCTTGGCTGTGCACTGTGTTTGCTCAGACATGGAGGGGTCATTCTCATGAGTCCCCTTGCCCAGCCTTCACCCCACAGAGAATACAGTATGTTAAAATGTGAGTTATCCAAGTGATAGCAAACATCAAGAAGAGATGAAATGAATAAAAAATGATAAAAAATGAATTCTTCTCCTGAGTGAGATTCGCCAGCCTTCTAGTCTGAGTCTACAGCCAGAACTGCTGAACACCAGCATTTCTTCATTTGAAG
>QWTY01054943.1:0-10091 GCA_008033365.1 Pseudorectes ferrugineus | reverse complement strand
GAGATAAAACAAGCTTTCCTTCCTGTCCTTCCCAGCAGATCATTTTCTCTCCCTTTTTGTTCCTTCTTGTCCTCTGTGTGGGATTAAACCTCTTTTGGCACAGAGTTTTGTGACATTTGACACAGAATACGTGAAAACTTCAACCACCCAGATACAGGTGGTTGCAGTAGGAAGAAGTAGTTTAAGTCACCCAGGAATTATGCGGGATCCAGAACTACTACTTTACATAATAAAATATGAACTTAAATTTGCCTATTAGCTCTCAGGAGCTACTCCATTCACAGCAGAATGTGAAAGGTGAATTATCCTACCTGTATTCTACAAAATATAATGTAAGTTCTCCAATACAAACGAGGGTAACAGCCTCTCATTCTTGGAGCATATGAAGCAGAAAGAGAAATATTGCATCCTGAGTCTACTTTTCTAATTTGTGATACTAGGTTCTTTGATAACACCAACTGAAAGTTTGAGTCATGACTCCTTTTTTCTATCCTGTTTTAACATGTTTAATCACTCTTGCTATTACTGAAAACCTTTCGAACTGATTCTTAGTTTTGCTATATCCTGTTTCTTATAGAAAGACTCTTTGTAGTAACATTGCCAGAAATTTCAGAAGATATTTAGCATGTATAAATATTTTGGTTCCCTTTTTGTCATTTTATACATGATGTTTGTTTTTCACATGACTAGGTGAATCATAATAGTTTTTAGTTTGAAATATATTTCTTTTTTTCATACATTGGTTTTACCAAATATTTACTGTAGCACAGTTTTTAGAGTTCTTTTTTTTTCCCCTGTCCATACTCTTTTCCAACTCTCTCTGCATAAGAGAAATTCTTTGAACCTTTTTACATACCATAAAATCTATTTTCATATCGATTATTTGATCCCCATAGCAAATTGTTTGCTGGCTGTACCTGAGGTTAGACAGTCTGTAACTCCTTGTCATCTATAATTTTTATAGTGCTGTATTTCTCAATGGTTACACTTAATATCAGATATTATTTTATCTTGGACTATGCTTAGTATGCTACATGTTTACTGAAGAATTTATCCTTGAATTAAAACCAGATAGTCTTATACATATGGTATAGCAGAATGGAAATAAAAGAATAAGAGGAAGATACCACGCAATGAGATTGCACTGACCTTTATCCCTTGAGTATTCCAAAAAATTCCATCTCTCAATACAGATGAGACTTGTTTCATAGTACAGGACAGCAGAAGGATGCAAAACCTCCATTGAAATGTTTGTAAAACTTCTTGGAAGGCACTCCCAGTGTAGCAGAATGGGTCACAGACATTCTGTGGGAATACAAAAGCCTGTTCTGATGTTATTAGTCAGGTAACCTTGCAAGTATGCACTCTTTGATACACAGCGATACGTAAGTGTGTTTTTAATATTCTGTTCTGAATATTGCCATGCAGCATTTGCAGTTTTTCTAAAGGGGAAATGATTCTACAGACTAAAGTATCTCTGCCATACAGAAAATCCACTGTAAAGTATAAATCATTAAATGGACTTAATTGTTCCATGTACCAATTGTTCCATGTACCATGAAGTTTTTTGTTTGCAGATACATTATGGATACTCAAGTCTTGTATGTTCCTATGGCTGCTAAAATGTAGGTATCTTGGTCATCAGGTGTTCTCTTTATTCAAAATATCTGATTTAATTGTCAACTGATATGTCAGCTATTTCAATAATTAACATAACTTGGAAGAAAGTGGAACATTCTTAGCTGTGTTATTTGTTATCAATGGTCATATGGCACTTCACCTGAGTCTGGACATGAGATGAAGTACCATCAGTAATAAACCTTTGGCTGTTACAGTTCTTCAAAAAGACAGATGATCAATGCTTACTCTCATTCCCTCTTACTAGTCTTTACAGATATAGGAGACCTCTCTATTTTATTTTAAGATTTAAGGTTTGATTTAAAATTATATGAATCAAACTTTAATTTTAATTTTAATTGATTTAATTTCCATAAAATTTCTGGATATGTGTTTCAATTTTGGACTGACTAACAAGAGCCTCCACGTGCAGACAGTGTGAAGCAATGACTTCTCATCTCTTCAGAAGACTGAACTTGTAATTTCCAAAATCTCAGAATCACGAAGCATTTTCTTGCCGTAAGTAAATACCACCATTGTGCAATATAATTTTAAATCACTGTATTTTTTCTTGTAGTCTCAACTTGTCATATCTGCTGCTAAATTTCTGTTACGTTTCCTTTGGGACTCCAGCACTGTAAGTACAATTCTCACAGAAGTGGTAAAAGCGGCTCATATGACTAGGGAATATTCAGATCTGCAGATTTTTCTTGATGGAACTTCTGTTTTATCCCTGTGTGAACTTCTGTTTCAAACATGTGTCAGCATTTTTAAGGTGATAAGTCCAAAACTGTGTGCCCTATATGTGTGGGACATCTAAGGAAAGGACTGTTCTCCTCCAAGGACTTACCCACGAGTGCTTTCTTCCCAGATCACCTTTTATGTCCTATCACAAGCTCACATTTCCTTATTTGAAGCTTATTTCTTGATATAATTACTCCTATAAAATGGAAATCAGAATGTTGCTTTCAGCTCTGTATCTCCTTTTAGAACAAAGCAGGAAAAGTATCTAAAGCTTTCATTTTATATAGATATGAAATGAGAAAAGGAATTAGGAAATCCTTTTTGTATAGAATACGCAGTTTAGTTTGGTATTCTGTAAATAAAATTATGGTAACTTTAACATGTTTTCCTGATTTATATTCAAATGGCTCAAATTAATGCTCTAAAGCCTTAGAGTAGTATGTCATTTAAACGTATCATGAGATATACCACTGACTCATACTGCTATAACTTAATATCGTATTTTATGCTATAGTCTGAATACTAAAAGGTAAGATGACCTTCAATAAAAATCTATTCTTGATTCTTGATCTATTTTTGATTGTAAGAAAACAGTTTTTCCTTCCTCATCTGAATTTTTGATGTCATATTTCTTTTTTCAATTATCCCTTTCCCCTGAAAGGCAAGATCTTGGCAATAGACGCATTAAAGATGCACCCAAACTAGAAAAACTTTAGCATATTTCAAGATGTTTTTTCTAAACTCAGCATCTACCCGTGTCCCGAGTTCTTTGAAAGTTTATTGCAATCACATTCTGAGTTTTTTGAAATAATTTTAACCTCTTATGTAGCAAATTTTACTATGCTTTTCATTTCCTCTGTATATAGTTTTTGTTGGGTGCACAGGTTATTCACTTCTATGGAATATTTCTTTCCATTGCAAAACTACACCAGTACACATCACAACTAATTAGTTACATTGGGGTTGTTCAACCTGAGAAAAAAAGGCTCCAGAAAGCCTTTAGAGCACCTTTCAGTACATAAAGGGGGAAGACAAGACAGCCAAAGAGGGACTTTTTACAAGGACATGTAGTGATAGGACAAGAGGGAATGGTTTTAAACATAGATTAGGATTAGATTAAGTAGATTAGGATTAGATATTGGGAAGGAATTTCTCCCTGTGAGGGTGATGAGGAAGTGTTCAAGAAGAGGTTGGATCTGGCCCTGGGAAACCTGATCTAGTGGGTGGCATCCCTGCCAATAGCAAGGGGGTTGGAATGAGAAGATCTTTAAAGTCCATTTCCACCCAAATCATTCTATGATTCTACAAATCTGTACAACAGAAAAGCCATGGTAAAGTTTTTTTCTCTTCTTGGGTATACGAAAAAAAATCATAACAACTTAGATTTGAAAAGATAGTCTTCCCTTAATAAAACTGATTAAATTACTGCATCTTCTTGCCTAAAATCAGTCTGTAAAATTTATGTGCTCCTGGCTGGTGGCAGATCAAACACTTGTACGTAAGTATCACATGAATGGGGGCCACAATTCTAATTTTGGGGTCTGCATACACTCAGACATTTTTAAATTTTGAGGTATCAATCTGAACCAACTGATTTTTAGCCCACAGGTTTTCCATCACTGTATGTGGCAGACAGGCCTGCCCTTGCTCCATACTTCCTTCCCTCTGGCTAGGTGCCCACGAGCTCCAAGCCATATCTACTGTGGTCCCAGCAGAGATTATGGTACTTAGCTGAGGCACAATGCCCTCGAATCAGAGCTGACATTCAGCTACTTACTGTAAAGTCCAAGCAGCAAGTGCGGGTCAGTCTTCAAAGACCATGCAGATATAATGCAAGCTGCAAGGAGATCGAAGCCCCTGCAAAGGGCTTTACTCAGTCTGGAAGAGAAAGAGAAATTTGAAAGAGTAAAATTCTGAGGAAAACAGTGCTCAGTTGAGACTGAGTAGTTACTGTCTGCCTTTGTTTATGCATGGATGCATGTACATATTTTGCAATGGAACATGAACACTGAGTTTTGAAAGCAGCTCATCCTGTCCTTCTGGAATATGAAACACTTAAATATTGTGCTTGTTTTATTGTCAAGCTGTCAGGCCTGATGTTTAGAAGTACCTACTGCAACCTATATTGTTGCACTTCAGTAGTCAAAATGCATCCCCGAGGGAACTATCCAACTGTACTTAAATGTTATAAATAATGGTGTTTAGTAGATTTCATCAAGAACCCTTTTAAAAGCAACACTAGGACATCTGTTAAAAAGCTTTCTGGGAATATCTAATGCTTGCAAGAATATTTTTGCTATCTTATACTTTTATTATGCTGGTGCAACCCCACTGCTTTTATTTTCAATTTTTATAACTATTAAATCAAGAAAGACAGAAGTGAAACCTAGCTCACAGTACTCACACAGAAGAGACCTTAACCTTCACTCAAGACATTGACTGGCATATTCTGTTGGCAGTTCCTACTGAATAACTAAAACAAATAATTGTGACTACATAGTGTTTCCTTGCCAGGATGCTAGAAAATGCACTTTGCAGTGCAGCACATTTGCTAGAATACAAAAGCTGAGTGATGTAATGATTATTTGTTAAAATGGTTTCCTCACTCCTTCACTTTTGAATACAGATAGTTGTGTGGTTCTTACATGTGCTTGTACTTGAAGGGGAAACTAATCATATATTTATTAATTATAAGCATCTGCAACAGTGAAAAAGCCAATCTAACTCTGATTAAAAAAAAACCGAAACAAACTAGAGGGCATGTTTATTCTGTCCTTCCCTTTCTTAATTTGAATATCATTAAGTTAAACCTCTGCCTGTAAAAAAATAACTTGGATATTACGGATGGTAAAGTCAGGGCCTCTGGGACTATGAATAGCTGAATGTATTGTGTGACATTTATAACTGAGAATTGATAATAAAAAAATAAATGGCTCCACAGTACCTACTATCACAGTGTTTAGCATAATGACTGCATAGCACAGGCCACTAGTGCCAAGCTAGCTATGCAGGTAGCCTGCAAATCTTGAAGCAATGTAGAAGTATTAGCTCCATGTTTTACCTAGCTCAGATTTCCAAAGTTTTTCCAGTAGGGCTAATTAGATCCTATTCTTTTACCTCCAAAATAAACGTGGTTCTCTCTGAGGCCATAATAGTGTGGACCTCCTGGGAAGGAATATCTGGTGGGTGACCTTGTCCCACCTATCTGCAGTTTTAAGGAGGGTTTACACCATCAGAGAGATTTTTTGCTTAGTCTGTATTTATGCCTTTCTCACTCTAAAGTATTAGCTAATTAGCCAAAATAAAGAGGAACATAAGGCAGTGAAGGCAAACATTTCTAAATTAGAAAACATCAGTATTATTGTACCCATATCCACTGCAGTTCTGCCTTCTTGCCTTGGAATAAAATGACCATGTAAATGAAACTGTTGAAATAATACTAACTCACAAATTACTTTTTAACAACCCATCACAGTCTATCAAAATCTTATGCAACTGCATTACAGGTTTTTGTTTTTGTTGGGGATTTTTTTGTTTGTTTGGGGGTTTTGGTTTGTTTGGGTTTTTTTAAATTATTTTTTAAGGTTTTATGGGGTGGGGAAATGTGAGTTATATTAAGAAAGTTGGGTATTTTTCCAATCAAAATTTCAGAAAACATAATTATTATTTTACTTACATTCACATACTGGTTTGTACAGCAATTTCATTAAAAATAAGCACATATGCCCATGACAGTAATAGTCAATTTAGTGATATATCTTATAATGGAGCATTTTAGTCAGTGAATTAAATCATGGACCTAACTGATTGAATGGCACATCACTTCAATTTAAACAATTTGTCGAACCATAGCTCTATTCTTATTTTCTCGTATTTTCTGCCACTTCATATCCTTTTAATATTTATTAGTTATTTAGTAGAGGTTGAAATTACAGAGAAAAAATGATTACTTACAGCATATTTTCTGCTTTAGTAACATCTCTTTTACTACCACTATCAGATTATTGCATTATTTGGTTTTGAATGCATTCTCTGTCATCTCTTATCTGTCTCTCATTCAGTCTGACCTTGGATCCAGTCAAGTGGCAAAAAAAATAGAGTGAAAAAGCTAGTGGAAGCAAGGGGAAAAGGAAGAAAATAAATAAACAAAACTCTTTTCCCCTCATTTCCTTTAAAAAGAATGGTTCCCTATAATTTACTGCATTCATAAATGATCATTCCATAATTATTTACATCTCAGCACTTATCATTTAAATAATCTATAACCAAGGTCAGTTTAAATATGTAGCAAAACAATCTAAGGCTGTTAGACATCAAATGTTTATTTGTCCTTTAAAAAGAAATTCTATGTTGCATGCAGGAAAAACAAATTATGTTGGGGTTTTTTTCTATTTTAAGCTTCTCCTGTTTTATTGAAGAAAGCATCACTTTAGAAGGTTGGAAACAAAAGGAAAAGTGGAACATTCAACTTAATGATAGGTATGTTGACTTTGCACATTGCATGTTATTTTTTGTGGCATAAAAAGGTAATTAAGCTTATTTCTGAGACAGCTGCAACACCATGCTGGGTAAAGGAGTTAGGAGAAAGACAGAAAAAGCAGGAAGAAGACCACTTAGAAAATGAGATATAAGGTAAAGAGACTTGGGTATCTGCCTGCTGGAAAAGAGGTCTCTTAGGTGAGCAGTCTCCCCATATGTCATAAAGGGATATCGGCCTACATGTCAGCCTGGGGCAGAAGTGAACAAGTGAAATGGCAACTTATCCACTGGGGAAACACTGAACCTACCAGGTCCAGGAATTGTTAATCCTTCCAAGAGAGCACCTGGAGTGGGTGGCACGGAGGCTTTTCCCACCCTGAATACAGAACCTATTGCTCATACCCCAGGCTAGAAGCAAAAGCATGTTGTTGATATATCTGTTGGGCAACTGTCAACACCAGCCATGCAACCATCAGTAAGAGTGGTTTAGGTATTTGTGGGATTTACAGTGGTTTGCTGAAAGGCACAAGAGTGCTTTATATTCAGTATTAGTATATAATGTTTTCAGACATTGTACATATTTGAAACCTATAAAATGTACAGTTGTTTTTTGAGGTAAGAAAAACAATGCAATTACTGTAAATTACTGTAATCAAGCTGTTTTCTGTTTCTGTATGCCCTTGTAGATACCACAATGCTTCAGTAATCTCAAAAATAAACATTACTTATCTACTTCACTGCAAAGAAGTTCTGACAGGTTATCCAGTACATAACCAAAGAAGCAACAGGTATAAAGCCCAGGAGTAGAAAATTCTCATATATGGCACTTATTGTTGCATTAAGTACTGTATGCAAGAGTTTAATTCAACATTACCTACTTTGAAAATGAAAACTCAGCTTCATTTTCACTATCCTGGTGTTTTTTATTGTTTCATGTTATTACCATTAAAATCTCAAGGTCATCTACATGTGAAGCATTATATTCATGGCATGCAATTATTGTGCTATAAGTAACAAAATAAATTGGCACTCTCACTGTTGAAAGAATAACACAGAACAATACTCTGCAATTCCTGCTAAAAAAAGACAAATGGCCATCACCACATTCTATTATTTCCAGACAGAATAAGTGCTACATTTTAGAATCTGCAGTTCCTTGGTGCTTCATACACCATGGTGTCATCTTTAGTAGAACTCAGTGTTTGAAGGTAAGGGATAAAATATTACTATTGCTACAATAACACAACTCTAAGAAAATAAATTTTATTGACAAAAGCTTGAGAGCTTTGGACTTTAATTTGATTTGTTTTTCTTAAGAAATACTCCAAAACTTACAGCTGATTCAACTATAATTTGTCTAAATGCTCTTGCAGCAATTGGTACATGAAGTGTAGCTCAGCAGGGACTACAAGTGCATAAGCATGTTAAGACAGGGTGAAAAAAAGACAGGTATATGTATAATCATGTAATACCTGACAGCCGTCTGCAGGAAACATGATTTCACACTAGAGATACATGAAGAAAGATTAGTTATACAATGTTGGAAATGAAATACAGGCAGGGCCTATACCAATGTCTTCTTGAAGGCCTGTCTCTAGTGGCATCCCCTAAGGCTCAATACTGAGCCCGGAATTGTTTAACTTATTAATTACTTGGATGAAGGGGCAGATGCCTCCTCAGCAAGTTTGCTGATGACACAAAGCTGTGAGGAGCAGTCCGTACCCCAGAGTGCTGTGCAGCCCTTCAGGAGGGCCTTGGCAGGCTGGAGAGATGGGCAGAGAAGAACTGTCTGAAATATAACAAAGACAAGTGCAGGGTCCTGCATCTGGGGAAGAATAATCCCATTCGTATTAATACTTGTTTTCTTAGACAAATAATACAAAGTGAAAAGTCACCATTCTTGCACTCACAGCCAGCAGTCCCAACCTGCACTGCCTATGTTTCATTATTATTGCTATTCCAAGTTTTATGCTATTCTGGACTTGAAAGCAGACCAACTCAACTTCCACACTTGGAAAACATGATCTCAATTAGCACAAAAACTTCACAGCCAATTATTTTTAATTGTGCTAGTAGTCTATTAGTTTGGGGTAAAATCCCTGCGTTAAACAAAACATACTGCGTGACTTATATTGCTACTAGGTTTAGAATATATTTTCCTCTTGCAAAAGGATAAAACACCACTAGAGTCAATTTTTCTTCCCAGCGTCAGTAAACTCCAGCTACAGTTACATAGTCTGAAATAAGTACTTTATTAAGCATCTGCCTCAAGCTGGTGTACAAATTGCTTCATTACCACTATGGAAGCAATCACAAGGATTTACTCTGTTGTTGGATTTACTTTTTTTTGTATGTTCTGTAGTAAGTGTACACCTGAAGTTTGGGAAAGAACTGTTTGTTAGTACATTGAACAAAATATTGCAAACAGTGTCATATATTTGTTTGTGTAAGAAAGGGAAACATTTCACTATAAATGATAAAGCCTGTGCTTCCATAGGCTTTTATTCAAAGTCTGAAGTCTTGATATGAACTCCTGTGAGTCACTTTGGCATAGCAGATCTACATTGTATGTTTTTGTTTTCCTCAGTAGAACACATGGTTTACACTTGGAGAACTAGAGTACTAGAACAAAACCACCTTCAGTATAGGATCACAAGGTACACTTACATCACGTCAACCTTGTTTTTTGAAATTACCTTCAGTAGAGACGTAACCTCCTTTCCAACAGAGAAGAGCATTCAAGAAGGCAATAATATGAAAGAACAAGACTTTCTAAGGCCATTTGTACATCTGGTAGAAGGAAGGAAAGATGTAAAGACATAGATGGGTTTTGTACAAGTTGCTTCTGAACTTTTCCAAATTTAATGGAAAACTTTTGTCTTCTGTAACTCAGGAATACAAGGACAAGCTGTTAGATAGACAGAGACTGTTGCTAATCCCTAAGCAGTTCTAGTTCCTGTTACATTTTCCTTCTTCCCTTTGATGTTAACTTTAGTTGTCTTAGACTGGCATTATCACACAATTAATTTTTTCACTATCTAAGACGCTTGATTTAAAATGGCAAAACACTCGAGTGAAACATCTAATCAGCCCCAAGAATAAGAGTATATTGCCTACTTTCCAGACAGAGTCATTTATGCTTTTAAAATTAAGACTTTCAGTCTTTCACCTACTCCACATACAATATCTACTAGTAAAGGAAACTAATTCTATACAAATTTCAGTAATAAATTATGCGAGTACAAAATCAG
>QWTY01054938.1:0-15356 GCA_008033365.1 Pseudorectes ferrugineus | reverse complement strand
AGGTAGCATGAGGTATTTGTAGCTCCTCCAAGCACCTCTACCCTCCTTACTCCACATATTTTGGTCAATAACCCAAAATAATCTGACATGGATAGCTGAGCACCTCCTGCACCATGTGTTTACTGTGTGGGTAATTGGTAATTTTTCTTTTTAACTGTTTCAGCATTTGCATTTCAATATAACTGGCCAATATACTCCTGCTCCCATAACCAGGGAATAACTCCAAGATACCTCACGTGCTTGTCAGCTTAACAGTCAGGGAAAGTGGCAAAGTTCTCAGATCGTTACATTCCTCTAATTACTGATGGATGTGTTACTGGTACATCTTGGGCATAGAGAAAAAAAAAAAAAAAAAAAAAGACATTTGTTTCCTTCAAGCTCCCTTTCCTTTCTGAGGAAGGCCCAGAAGAGCCAGCTGGCACTCACAAACTCTCACTACTTATTGCAAGACAAATGTTTACTTCCTTTATGAAGTGCTAAAGTAGCACATCACTGACAGTTTAATACCAGGACCAAAAGCAATTTCCTGGAGAAATCTAAAAAGTAACCTTGATTAAAACAATCAAGAACCAATTTTGAGACACTGAGTTATCAGCTGAAACAAGAAAGACTAAAATTGAGTTCAAATTTATTTCTTTTCTATGGTAGCATCCTAGATTTCACTGAACAGGAAAATAAAGTTTCTGTTAATTAACTGCTTGAGAGTTTAACTAGTGCACTGCTGCTAAATAACACTCAGAGCTGATTCAGAGGTCAGGGTGGTTGGTTTTTTCTAACATTATGTTGTGAACAATCAATCTACTTCACATTCTAATAGATGCAGGACTTCCTTGTGTTTCTTAAGTCATGAATAACCATCACCTACTGCTGCAAAGCTTTCTATTGCCCTATTGTTTATTGTAATTGTGAGCCTAACTTTGAGAACACTTCTATCCAGTTTTGAGCTCATAAGCTGCTACACCAAGCCTGCTATAGGAAACCTACATTCCATGGGGATGGGAAAAAAACCCCACAGAAACAAAACCCAAACAAAATCCATCCAACCAAAAAAGGACAATCTTTCTCAGTGTAAGACATGAACAAGAATAGAGTTCTACCAAGGTATACCCAGCTTATGTATGGTCTCTCAGAACCGATGTACACACACTGCAGCCCATTTTTCCCAGCTCTGTACCAGAAATAGAAGAAGCTTACATCCAAAGGCAGCTGTAAAACAGCACGGTTTGAAAATTTATTATCTTGGAATACACATAAAATCAAAGTCAGTAAAGAAGAAAGCACCCCAAAATATTAAACCCTGAAAGTATTCACACTCACTATTTCTTCTGTGGTTTTTTGACAGTTTAACAGTTTCTGAGAAACTTTGATCCCTTGCCAATTGCTTCCTTTTCCCCTGATCCATGCCAGCTTGCTGCAACCATTTCCTTGGTCTTCCAACACCTCCCCTTCTCCCAACTTCCTTTACCTTTTTAGTTTGAGGCTTGCTTTGGGATATGGAGACCCTATATGCACATATGAATGCTTCTGTTCTTGCTCTATAGCAGAAATATTTAGCCACCTTTTCTGTAGTAACTCCATTCTTTGATGCATTTCAGAATTTGAAATGTGCTAGTAAATGAAAAAAGTTATCTGAAAATATAATTCCTTGCATTTGTTATAACCAAGTTGCCACTGTAAATTTCTTCTAGAATTTCTGTAAACTGATAGAAGCAAAACAAATTAACAGATTCGGGGTGCATGGTTGTGTGGTTGTTTGGGTTTTTTAAATAAAAAACTGAAAGGATGCCCAGGGAGCTCGAGACAGTAAAGGCTACATTAAACTTTTATTCTCAGTTGATCTTAACTCATTCATTTTTGGTTGACCCAGAAATAATTTTCTTCTACTCAATAGAGACTCATGAGACTCAGGAATTCAGAGCTGACAGGATTATTTTTATGTTTACACTTACAGTCTATTTTGGATAATTAGAATGTTAGAGGAAAAAAATGCACCAGGGAGAGTTGAAGGCTTCAAAACAGTTTTCCTTTAAATGGTGATTTATCTACGTAGACTAAATTATAGATACTTCACAGAAACGTGGCCAAGGTCGCCAGCTGTGTCACTACCAAAACCAGACAGTAACACAGGGTTGGCAGTAAAATTGAGGGTCAGTGGCTGACACATTGTGAGGGCTGAGAGCATGGCAAACAACCCTTGAGGGACCTAACAGGGAGAAAACATGTCAGTCTAAAGTGAAAATCTTGCCCAAAGATAAGGAAACATGCATTCTTTCAAAAGGCAGCTTAGCAGGATCACAAGTACAAGCAAAATGTTCTCAGAACTTAGAAGGAAGAGAAGAAAACTTATCTAAATCCTCAAACAGCAACAAAAAAGTTGGAGGAAAAATTGGATACAGGGTAACTTGCTAAGTAACATGTAAAGAGGTGAGCTTTGCTTACACTTGAGGGTGTGGGCTAATCAGCAACCAATAAATTGATTTCTAAGCACTTCTTCCTGTGGCCTCAGGACATGAACTAAACCAGACTGAAAATAATTTTAAAGATCTAATTAACTCATTAGCTTGAAGTAAAAAAAAGCCTCTTCCTCATCACAAACATCTGTACAAGCCACAACAAAGCAAGCGTGGATGTTTTTCAGAACTGTAGAAACCCTGTCAGTGGGAAAAGCTGTCAGGGAACCAGCCTGCAAAACTCAGAACCAATATCACACTCAGAACCCAGTGTCACACCTGATGGTGACAATTCACCCCTCAGGGATGGCAGCTAAATTACAGAATACTGGGGAACACCTACTCCACATCCTTTAGTAGGAACATGTGGAATAGAGCTTCAAAAACACAAAAGCTCTGCAAACAACAAAAAAAGAGTTTTCTTGCAATACAATTTCATTCAGAGAGTATTTTTAGAGATAAAGAAATTATAAGAAGATAGGGGAGAATCTACTAAGAGTCAGTCTACAAACTACCAAGGCACAAAATGTCCTTGAGAAACTCACCTTAGATAGGAATTCCTATGGATCCTTCACATAAATTAAGGGCTTTGCCCTTCTGCAATTAAGCCAACAGCCCCTGAAACTCACCTGGGTACCTCTTGCTCCACTAATACAGTATCTTTCTTTCAGAACTCTACATAGCTCCAATATTATTCAAGGTAGTAATTATTTTTATTTGCATTCAACCAATTATGTAATCAAACATACTTCATAAGCATGCTGCTGGCAATATCTGGAATTAATGAAAAGAACACTGGAGAACAATACTAAAATTCAAAATTAACCAGATAGCCTGGATGAATATTGTGGCTATTAAGAAATGATGAGTCCAGATTCCTGCAAACCATTAATCAGGAATTCAGGCAAAATAAGGGAACAATAGTTAGGGGCAACAGTGGATCACAAATGCCAAGATAATACTCTTGAGAGAACAGTAAGGGAACTAGCACATTGCTGGAACACAGTCACCCACCCAAACCTGAATATAGTCCCGTCAAGCTCATGAGAGAAATGAGAACCACTCCAAACAGGGTAGGAGAACAAGCTCCAAAATATGACTTAGATAAGACTCACTGAGTGGGAGTGTAGCCTACGGGAAGGCAAACTTAAATACACACAGGGGTAACAAAGATAAACAAACAAGTGCTTGTTTCAGGAGAGATCAGAAGAGTTCCTTCTTTGCCTGGTGGATAATTAGCACTGGACCTGGAGTTACTTTCTGCCACTAAAGTGACAGATTCTTGACTAATGCTAAGAAAAATTTTCTAATTTGGGTAGAGAAATACCATTTGCAGTAGTTGTTTATCACTAGGGAACAGCAATTAGGCACAGAGTAAACACCTCTGGAAGGGTTTAGGAATAGAAAATCAGAAAAAGGCACAGCCTCATTTTATTATTAAAATTATTATTAGTTTTAAGAACATGACACAACATCCTAACTTGTAGCTATTAGACACGTACTATTACTACAACATTCAGGCTTCTGGTTTGGAGTTTGTTTGGCTTTTCTTGCTTTGAGTGTTCAGTTGTTTTTTTATCAGTACAGCATAAGGGCAGATTCATTTAACTTAACGAAGATTTTTTTTTTTTCCCTAGATTATTTCAGTTTGAAAGTTAAAGACCACAAGCTTCAAGATTTTATAGTTATATCACTATGAATTTAATAGAAATAAACTCTTAATCAGTTTTATTTCAACCCTTTATTTAAAATACTGATCTGCCTCTCTTGATAACACATTTTTATTATTAATGTGGTAATAAGTGTTCAATAATTCCTTCTTACTCTGTCTGTATTCAACAACCAGATTATGCTATCAAAGAGAAAATTATAAAAATGGGCCTGTATTTGAAGTGGCCACATATTTTTATGAAATTTTTCTGCTTGCATTTAAAGGTCAGAAAGTCCTACCTAAACTGTGAGAGACAGAAGAAGGTGGAAGCAGACCTCCCACGTGGCACTGTACGTTACATCCCACTGAGAAAGTGGAACAGAAGTTGAATAAAATAAAGTCCAAAACCACAGCTGCCCCATGTAGATTTTACCTATGTGTTATACAAACCAATTTTGTGTTTTCCTGGCCCAGTTTTAAAGTTATTTTTCATCTTTGGAGGATAACAAAACCTTAGACAAGTAGTTGGTTTCTCTTGGGGTATTGCTGAACACTGAAGTTATGGTTGATGAACAAACATCTATTATCCCTTAAGCAGAGCCTGGTTTTGCCATCAGAAATGGTTGGGTTTGGTTATCCTTCAGGAATGTTTTACCTGCCATGCACATCTCACAAAGTTTTTTAGTGACCACTGACATCTGTTATGATCTCAGTGAAGTCTGGGACAGAAGTTTGACACAGAATTGTGGCTCTCCATTTGTTTGAAGTTGTAAAGCTCAGAACTTGAGGGAATATTGCCACAAAGCTTTGTCACTGCCCAGAGCCAAGATCTCCTCTCCAAAACAAGAGAATGAGTAAAACCTTTGGGTAATAAATACAACGACACTGATGTATTTTTTAATAACCTAAACACTTCATTTAGCACTGTGCTGGGCCTGACAATGAAATTGCCAGCTACTTACTCACACAGCCCACCAAATCCCAAGATAAAGACTTTTGTTAATCTTCTGAAACTCCTTCTGTGCTACATTTTATAATCCATTCACTACACTAAAAACTAACTTGCCAAATGGCAATAATCTTCTTGATTTTGAGTATTGATATCTCAGCTGGAATGGCACTCTGCCCATCATGCACGTGAGGAGACTTACACAAACCACAGCTACCCTGACATGGCAGAACAAAACCATTAACTCCAGCCTTCAAAAGAACTGAATAATGTTTTATAATCATGGGGGAAAAAAAGCTGGAAAGTGATACATATCAGACAAGGCATCAAAAAACTCTGCCAATCTCTACAAAATCACTTCAGCACCTCCATTGTTTATAAAGCTTAAATATTTAGTATGAAGAATGTATAATAACATAAGAATAATCAAATTTAATTAACACAGCTATTTAAATTAAGCTTTAAATGAATAATAATAATAATGAAGTGCAAATTACTTGCTATTTCTCACATACAAGGTATTACAAAGAAACCAAGAGATTTTCTTCTCTGTCCCTGCAACTTGGCACACACACCAGTTAGAGCTGAGGATGGTTTCAAAGAAACACCTTAACCTCCAGTCCAGGTGAATATTCTGAGCTTCCCATTTGTGTGGCAGCATTGGTACATATGGAATAAAGCAGTGAGAGGCATTCAACCTCTGCACAAGATGCTTAAAACTGCATCTGAAGCCACCTTCAAGACAGGCAGCACCTCCTGTGTGGCTCAGAGAGGGATCAGTGTTTGGCAGAGTCCTGCCTTACGGAACAGTTGGGAAGTTGAGTTTTTCTCCTTTGTTTTTCCTTTCCCAAACGTAAACTTTATTCGCATCTTCCAGCCAATGAGAACTTTCCAATTGTAACATTTTCAGTCATTGAAGTCAACCTTCAGTGCTTTTCATATGCACAGGTCTATGTTAAATTAAATTTGATCAAGTGCTGCCTTAACTGTTTGACCTCCATTGAGCCACAGAAATTGGTCATAGTTCAGGGTCTTCCAATCATCACAAGTAAGTCTCATAAAAGCATTTTTGCTTTTTATTTATCTTAAACTGATTATAAGATTGAATGGTGCAAGCACACATGCACTGAACTATTTGACTTAAAGACAATTTAAAAGATAGAGATGAAAATTAGATAATAATGCTTTTTCTGTTGCACAATATAAGATTAAATGGTTTGTCACTTTCTACTTCAATAAAGTGAATGATTTAAAATAATGTTACTAACATCAATATTCAGTGGAGTATTAAATTGGCTTTTCAAAATATTGCTCACGTATTTACAAAAACCATAAAAGCTCATAATTCTCCCTGTTCTGTTTGCTGTTACATTCCATCCAGTAAGTCACTGAGACTCCCATTCCACAGCAAGACAGAGTTGATGTCACTCATATACAGCTATTTTTCTAAAATAAATTTGGTTCCCACACAGCCAGTGTGCCACCTCTCATAAAAGGCAATTACACCACACCACAGAAGAGTTGTCAGACACTGGGGTTTTTTGAAAGCTACCAAGGATTTAATTTTCTATATGGGAAATTTTAATTAACTTTATGAATAATAATATTATTATGAAATAATATTTTAATAACTTTATGAAACATTAATTAATTTTAAAGATTAAGTCCCTCTGGACACCTTTATACATTTGCTGATCTGTTTAAACCTTGGAATTGTTACCCACAGCAGCCACAGCTCTACCTGGGGATCCCCAGCATTGCTGGTTCCATTTGTACCTGATAAATCACAATTCCTGACCCCCCAAAACAAACATTTTAGATGGTTTTTGACCTCCAGGTTATCTCAAAGTAATTTCCTAACCTATCTAGCATTCTCTGTTGCATTTGAGTCACAGTCTACATTCCTCTGTATTTACTGGCAATATTATACTGAAGGGTGAAGGGAAGATGAACTCTAACCTCAGCACCCAGATCCACTGAGCCTTTAAGCTTAGTTTGTAACTATTGATGACAATTTAAATTGCTTAAAGCATTTGTTCAGTGTGTTCTTATGCTCTAAGATGGGTCAAACTTGGATTTAAACATACAAAAATCAGTAAAGTGAAAATGTCTTTGTCAAACACTAAATCTGCAAAGTCACAGTTGTGAGGAACCACAGCACATAAAGAGTTCAGTGAAATCTGGGATCTTCCCAACTTCCATAAATCCAAGCGTTTTGGTGTTTCACCTGCCCAGATGAGAAGGAATGTACCTGCTTACCTCTAATGTGACTGTTTAAATACACTTTCCCATAAACAACCAAAGAGAAAGCTCAGCTCTCAGTGCCACTGCCCAGTTCCTGGTAGTTGTTCCATTCGCTGCTGGCAGTTGTGTTTGTTTTAGAATCTGCTCAAGTTCATTTTTCAGCTTCTGCTGGGAAGTCTACCTACCTCTCTCATACTGTATTTTTCTTTCTGACATCTTTGTTATTTTATTAACTGCTATGCATTAAAGTGACAGACTGCAAGAAAACAAATGGACACTAAGATGAAGCACAGCCAAAATTCTGAAACACTGGCTAGATTGTCGAAGGTGATGAAGGAAGAGAGAATTGCAAATGACTCTTCTGCAGAGGAACATAGCCAGAGCTCAGTGCTGGAATCCAAGGACACTGCCCAGAGCCATCAGCAGCACACTCCTTGGAGGATCATTTGATCAGATACTTCCATGGAACAGGAGTTGCCAGCACTGCAGTCATCACTAGAGTGCATATGGCAGACAGTTCTTAAATGCTTTCTTCAAATTGACCTGTGTATATTTTGGTCTGAGTGAGAAAATTTCAGAAAAAAAATTTCATAGACTATATATTAAAATTATCTTTAATATTTTACCCAATTGCTTGAACTCTGAAGCTGTTAGGATTTAGTTTCTTGTTCCTTTCAATAGGAAAACCAAGCTTAATAACAGTTCATAAATTGTACTGTTAGTTACAGAGGAGAACGTCCTGTGACAGCATTTTTAAGTTCCAGATGACACCAACTAAACCTTAAAAGCTTCTGGATCAGCACCATTTTTCACAGAAACAAAATCTATGGGGTTTCTTTTTTAGACACAAAGACATCATGAAAGCTGAACAGAGTCCATTGTTGAATGTTGTGTAGAAGCCTAAAAGCAGAGGGGGCAGATGGAGCTGGTGTCCAGGCCAGGAGGGGGATCAGGGCAGGGACATCTGTCAGCACCTGACCAGGGAAGTTATGAGAGAGCTCAGCAGCCTCTCCCATCCCTCCCATAACCATGTTTCAGTTATGTGGATACAAAGGAAGCAGTCAAAGCTCCATTTTATCTGCAGGTAACATCAGAAACGACCTGCACTATCATCCTGCACATTGGTTCATGAGCAAACAATTCAAAAAGGTGCATCTTTGCATTGCAATGCAACACTTTCCACCTCAATCAATGGCACGCTTGGGGACATGAGGACATTTAGGAGCCTACTGAGTGCATGTGATAAGTCATGTAAATGTTTTGATTTTCCTGAGCAAATGAGTGAAGTTCTCAACACGAGCTGCAATATTCAGCTACTATAAACAGCAGGAAACACTGATAACAAAGTGCCCAGAATTCACAGCACTGGGGCCAAATGGATCCATGTCTATTTTTTGAGTTAATGGGCATTTATTTCATCACAGGTGTTCCAAGAACCACTGAAGGAATTTCTGACTTCTGAAAAGTTGATGTGAAGCCTTATTCTCTGTTAAATTATTATAAGTGAATTATCTATATAGCTCTGAATTAACTGCAAAAAGCACAGTGATCCAGCAATGTCACGAAATAGAATGTCACCAAGACTTGCTATGAATTATTTCTGGACTCCTTACCAAGAGGGGGAGAAGGGGAGGACATTAAAATCAGTAAGTCCCATGGAGTTACTAGCAGTTATGTTTTCTCCCTGTCCATTTGACCTGACCTGTCCAAACTTCCTCAGCCTACGCTCAAATTCCAGCAGTTAAAAGCTTCATCTTGGTTGTTTTTAGAGTTTTACTGTGACATTAAAACCCTCCTCTGTTGCGACACTCCTGATCAACAAGCTATAAATGACTATGCTAAGGAGGATTTTAGCAGTTTATTCCCATACTTGCAGTTCTCAGAAACTGGAAAGACCTTGGATAAGTAACTCGGGGGGGTTAAGGGGCCTAAAGGAGGACCCTGTGTCACAACCCATCCTGAGGTACATGCCTTAAGTGTTTATGTATATTTTTATTCCCTTTGACTTTACAGCTGGAAGAATGTGTCCTCCTTCCCCAAAGACTGTGAGCTCAGAAATAAACCACTCAAAATACATTTGACAATGCAACATATTGCCATTCCAACTCCCTGAAAGCTACACACAACCTCTGAAATCTATGTATCAAAGACAAAGAATAACCACTACTGTCATTCTATTTATCTAAAAATAACTCAATTTCTTGTGGAAAGCAATAAGCATTGATAATAACTGAAAAATAAACAAACCCTTCCTGGGGAACACACTATTTTTGCATTACTGAATTTTTTTTTGCACCACTGTTTTTCATCACCTCACGTTCTTATCTGCAGCATCTATCCCACAGTAACTGATGTTTGCAGGAAAAAAAGTCTCTATCAGTACTTGCACAGAGGTTCAATACATACAAAATTTATCTTGGTAATAAGCACAGAAAAGAAAAGGAGAACATTTTGCTCAGTCAATATCTCGTACAATAATTTGATAACAGGAGCCAAGCCCGAGCTTATTGTGCATCCAAACAAGATAGGCAATAAAAATGAAGGACACTGGAGCCAGGGACTGTTTCCTAACACTTCAGCAAATGAATTTTCAGCATTAGTATTCTGGCAGTGTTGTACTTGATGGATCCACACAAGAGATGATATTTTGCTATCTGCAAAACTAACTGAAGTGATAGCTGTTGTATATTTTGCAGGGACTAGGACCTCCTAAGAAACAACTGCAAATAATACGTGAAAAATCCATGTCATTTGTGCAGTTCTCTGGCTCTGCATCAGAGCTGGCAAACTTCCCATCCTGCATTAATGGCTAAAGAAGGGCTAATGGAAGGGAAGTGTACAGACACACGATGGGATTCTTGGGCCTGTCCCATGCAGGAGTTTGACTTCGATGTTCCCAGTGGGTCCCTTCCAACCCAGGATATTCTGTGATCACACTACTCATTTAAGAGATGGAATATTTTCCTACTACAGAGCATACTTTCCTCAACTGCACAGCAGCAGCCACAAAGACTGCAGACACAAAAATGTTTTAAGCCCATTGTGTCTATCTTGCAGTTTTATTTCGGTGCAAAGTGACAGAAGTAGCAGCACAGGGCATTAGAAGAGATGACACTTTATTATTCCTGTGAGAGTAAGTGATTTTCACTGCTCCTTTCCCACACGTCATGTCATGCTTACCCCATTTCCATCACTAAAAGGATTTTTTACTTTTTTTTTGTCAGGGTTAGGTGGGACAGACATCTCAAAGTACATTTTAACACTTTGAGGTATGTACAGACTTGCTACGTATTTGATCTATCTTGAATGCTCTAATAGAGGTTACAAAGGTGGGGATTTAAGAAAAAAGAATCTCATGCTAAGATCAGTCAACAACCAATTCTCATGTAAAAAGCACCTACCAGAGCCAGTGTGGTGATTTCAATTATCCAGCTACTCTGTGATATCATCTGTCTAGGTTTTATTATGCTTAATACTTTTGAAAAAAAACATCTCTTCTAAACAATTATTCTTATTTTAAAGATGCCTATCAAACCTAAAGATAGAAACCTCATAGCTCTCTTTCCATAGTTAAGCACTACCTTTGCAGATGGAGGAATACAGCTCAGCATCAAGAACTTGTAATAGAGCAGCTTTAAAATAAAACTAAATTAAGGAAGATCTCTAAGTTATAATTAATTTGGTGACAGCAACAATTCAAACTGAGTCTTCCATATCAAAACTTTATACCTCCCTCTACCACTATTAGTTTCATCAGAAACTGCTCATTCCTGGGAAATTAGTAAACCAACAGCCAGCACATGGAAGAATCCAGTTATGGGAATATCCATTCAACCACAGCTGGAAAATGTGCCTGGTCAGTTGTTGACCATTTTTAGGTGAACTGCCATAAAAGCCTCACTAGTCATGAGTCATACACAGATTAAAGCAAAGAAAACAGGTGTATTATTAATTTCTCTCATTGTCATCAGTGGATAAGTCTTTGGACTGCTATCTGTTAATAGAGTCCCATCATTACTGTAAGTGATCACCTTCCCTGAAAGCACAACCCAGCTTGTTGCATCTTGCAGTGGAGCTGACTAATCTTGCTCCTACTCAAGGAGAGTCAGTTACAGGAGTGGTAAATCAAATACATTTCTGTTTGCTTTTCATTAGTTTTCAGAGATTTGCATTAATTAAGTTACTGATTATCAGAATGAATAAGACTCCTAAGGCTAAGATTTTACATGAGTCATCTCACTTTCAACTCAGTGAGCCAAAAACTGCAGTGCCTACATATTGTTCCAGCTAGGAAGATAATGGAATCTGGCATCTGATGCCACCCTTCCCTTTATAGTTACATCACACCATTGTATTTCCCTCAACACAGCAGAAATCAAAAAGGGCAATCTTTGTTTGTAGTTCTAAACCACTTCTAATAAAATCTTGAACCAGAAAGCTCTTTTATTTTTGGCAGTGAGAAGTGGTGGGAGGGTGGGGATGGAATGTCACACCGAAAAGCTTTGCTCAAGGTACATTTACAGGTTGCTTGATCCATCCTTGGGGCCCTTCTCTGCAGCAGTTCTTCCTGTTGATCTCACAACTCTTCTGTGGATACAATACCTCCCAGAAGGCAAGGCTGCCTCCCTCACTTTCCCTGAGGGCTCTACTCTTGGAGTTAGTCTCCTAATTGAGCATTTGAATTCAGTTTACTTTAGGGAGAGAGGCACCCTAACAGTGTGTTATACATGAATGTGTATAAAACCAGGCAGGATCAATTTCCCTCTCATTCAGGGAAAAACAGCTCAGTTAAGTGGGGTTTTTTGTACATACATAGGACTTTTTACAAAGATGAAGTTCCTGGTGCTGTAACTCCTAGCGTGTTGTACAGACACTATGGAAAGCAAGATAATTTCACAAGTGTTTCCCAGGTAAGTTGAAGTTTTCGAAGAGAAGTAACCTGAGGAGCCATGCACCTAAATTAGCCAACCTGTTTTTCCTAAACCTGGAATTCCCCAAGAAGCAATACAGGTGAGAACATCTTAGACAGTCCTCTCAAGAGCATGAATGAGTGGTGGCTTAAATGCCATCTTCATAGCAGATATGTAGGATAAGAGGCAAAATTCTCCTCCACTCCCCCAACACCGCTGGCTCCAGGGGAAACTATCAATCCTGCAAATCCCTCAAACCAACGAGGTGAAAAAGCCCCACTAGACACCTACAGTCAGTAAAAAATGAACTGCAAGGGTCTCATGGATGATGATCACGGAGCAGTCACATGCTACTTACCAGCTTCCAAAGAGGCTGACATGCTGCAGCCACACTTGTTGGAATACAAGCTAAAGAACTGTTCAAAGCATTTGAGAACTTTAAATGAACCCGTTGCATAAGGTTTCTTTAATTCCAGCAAGCTAAATCCACATCAGTCATGTTACGTTACTGCACAAGGAATGCACAGAGAGGAGCCAGGCTTCTGGGATTTTTTGGTCTTCACATTTGCAATTAGCACTCTCTCTAAGATTCAATTCTTTTACAATCACTTGCTGTTTAAAATTGGAAAAGTTGTTGTCACTTGAACTACACATCCTATAGAACACAACGGGGTAAGTCCCAGGATATTCATTTGGCAAACTAAGGTTACTACCATCTCTCTGGCATCAAGTGACAGTATTCCATCTTTCTGTGGAGAAGAGATCATCATGGTGAAATGGTTTATCTTTCCTTTGATTTGCTTTGCAATGTTCTTGTGATTGGATAACCCCTATATCTTCTAGCACTTAAAGTAGGGGTTACTTCTGTGGTTTTCACATTGTTTATATTAATGGGTAGTGCATTAGCAAGCACTTCAAGGATTAGAATTGGGATGTCAATTCATTTACATCTCAAAGCACAGACTCAGAATAGGAGTTCACCTGCCCTGACACCTTGACACTCAGTGCCTTATAACCTAAGGTGAGTGATAAAGTGGCACCTCTTTCTGCTATAGCCTGTGCCAGAACAGGGCTGCAGAGCTCTAAAGAGAATTCTCCCTGTACTTGAAAATCATGAAGCATAAAGCAGACAAGCCCATTCAGACTGTGGTTCAGCCTGGCTTGCTGTCCTTGGGGAGGTGATCTGCTCACTGTTCATCACCTGCTCCACAGAAGGATTTCTGCAGGCACCATCATTGTCCTGGAGAGCCTCACGTGACCCAAGACCTTTTCTTTTCTAGAAGTTATTTCATTTTAAATGACCCAACACTCCTACAAGATACACGTAAGTCTCTGGAAGCCATACACTCAACAGGCCACAAAGCCCAATTTGCAAGCAAATTAATGATATAAAGTAACAAACCAACACCTATGTCCTCCAAGGATCCCACAAAGCTGTCTCATGGCTGGACAAGACAGGAAAATTATAACCACAGCCCAAATGAGAACCTTGAATTACCACTGCAACATGAGCAACTCATATATTAAAACCTCTCAAGAATGCAAACTGGGAAGAGAAACAATCACCTCATCACTTCAATTTCATATCTTCTGTTTTATTTTAAGGCTTACTAGTAAGAGCTTTCATGTATCTGGGGAAGTTCATTTTGTTTAACTTTCCAGTCTTAATGTTTGTTTAATAGATACTATTTGTAAACTTATAGTGTTTCCATACCCAAACTCTATTTGTGTTTGTTTCTCCAGAATTTTTCCTCCCTCCTGTGTTTATTTCTCTACTGACACATCAAGGGAGGGCTTACTTTTGGCACACACTCTTGCCAAAACAAATTGTTTTATGTATTATTTCCTTTCATCAGAACTTCAACATATTAACAACTTAGGATATTGCATATAAGTATATATCAGGACTAAAAAAAATGATGGGAGGAAGAACAGGACACATGTTGAGGCAAGAAAGATTAAAGGAAAGCATTTCTCTGAATTAAAGCCCTCTTAGCAGTGCAGTTGAAACTACGCCCTAAGTTCTGTTTTGTCTTTAGACAAGCTCAGCCCTTGATTAAATCATGTTTACTAGTAATTTGGGATCAATCTTCCTTTCCTGGAAACAATCAACAAGAAGTTAATTTCAGAACACTTTCTCTTTTTGGTGGGGGAGTGAGACAGTAAGGTGGCAGCTGGGTAAAAATAAAAGTTAATAGAAGAATAGAACTAAAGTAATTAGCTATTAACTGTCTCAAGTTTGCCTATGAAATGGGAAATAAAACTTATGGCAGCTGAAGGTATATTAGATAATGTTGTTCCAAGTCAAAACGTTCCACAGAGCTAGTTAAACATGTACATTAACTTCTATGATTTTCCAGATACAGGTTTCCAGATGTTGACTAGAATAAAGAAAATAAGCACAGCAATTCACATTCATAATTGAGACCTAATATAGTACATTAAGTCATCTCTACTGTCCCATTTAGTCAGTACTTGGCAAAAACAGTTTTAATAAAGAGTAACTGTCAAACACATTTTCCTGTGGATCCTGATCTGAGATACTCTGTGATTTGTTCAAAATTCTGTTCATAGTCAACAAGTTCTGTAAAGATGACAAACTCTGTGTCATCTCGATTAATTTGAAAGATTTATTTCTTCATTAGCAATGCCATGTCAAATAAGCTGTAACAGCACTTATTTATCATGGGACTCAAGATTACATTCAAGCAAGCAGAAACTCTCCTCAAAGTTACTTGCCTTCAACTCCAGTAATTCCAAAGGCATTCAGTGGGCACTGTGAGCCAGTGCCTATCAAACAGCCATGGAACAGTGGGGAGTGTGTGTAACAAGTGCACTGAGCAGCACAAGTACCTTGCACATCACTGACACTTTTAAAAACATGAATTTTTGTATCACCAGAACTGCCCTTGGAGGACAAGGGATTTTGGAGAAGTCACAGCACATCACTCACATCATGGCCTTAGCCGGTCCATAGGGAGACAAGACATGCAGCACGTCTTTCATTGCCACAGAGACAAACTTTCCATGGGAGCACAAAGGAAAGGGACCAGGAAAGCAAGGGCATTTAGGCTGCTTAAATACAACTGAAGGGCTTGTTTTCCTTTTGGTAAGCAATAGGTTTATGGATTATCACTTTCAGATGAGCTAGT
>QWTY01054925.1:0-13776 GCA_008033365.1 Pseudorectes ferrugineus | reverse complement strand
GAGGCACAAGCCACCTGCTCCCATTCCGTCTCCCAAACTGCCAGTGAGGCACAAGGAGCAGCACTGGAGAAACAGCCCTGTCTGTATGGATACCCCTCCACAGGGGGCTGCGCAGCGGGTGCTGGGTTTGTCATATCTGTCTAACTTTAGGCTCTGTTTCAGATGAAGACAGGGGTTTGGGCAGGCCAGCTCCCCCGTGCTGCTCTGTAATTCAGTCTAAATGCCACTCTTCCCTTGGAGGCAACCAGAGGCCACTGCAGATTGCACTGGGGGTTAGCCACAACCTTCAGAAAACTATGGAAAAATAGCTGTGTCTGCTGTCCTTTGTGAAAACGCTAAATAACAGTCTGCCAAAGTTGGTAAATATTCCATGGAAGGCACAGGAGGCCACAAAGTGCATGTTTTATCAGCCGCCAGTACAACATTTGCATCTGGCAGAGATCCTGCTCTGCACCCAGAGCCACGTGAGTTTTCAGCATTAGCATTGCGCCTTGAATGCATTTTTCACCCAACCTCCTCGTTTCTAGGGATGCCATTATCAACAGAGGACCTGGTTTTATTATTAAGTAGCAAATCAATCTGGCTATGCTGAGCACAATCCAATTATTGCTTGTAGTTACTGTAGGCTGAAGAAGTCATAAATAAATGAGCACGGTATTTAACATTTCAGTCCCACCATAAGCACCCGGACCCTTGTTGGGTCTGTGTGAATGGCTTGGTTTAGGGAGGAGTTTTGGTGGGCATGGCAGGGCAGCACTGTCAGAAGGCAGGTCGTGGTGCTCCATGAGGGCCCAGACAACTGCAGGATAACGAGGGGTAAATGCAGATACTTTTTTCTTTTGTTTCCCAGCATGAAGGTCAGCAGGGGCCTTGGAGCAGAGTGAACTCATGTGTCGGTCCGTGGGTGCAGGAAAGCCAAGAAAAGGTGCTTTGTGAAACCCCAGACAGCTCCCAGGGGGACAGGGCTGAACCCAGGGCTCGCTTTCCTTCTCTTACCACCATTCCCAAAGCATCCCAGATGTTTGGTTTTGGGTTTCAGACCTTACTTTTAGAGGGTTTGGGTTGTTCAGTGGAAATAAAGCATCCTGTAGTATACTAGTGACTCATTACCTCATTAGCACAATGATGTATGAACAGCCACACAAGTATAACGAAGCTCAGCTGCAAATATAAACACATCCACTGCTAAACTGACTCATTTTCAAAAGTATTCCTTACATCTGGCTTTCTCTTGGTTTGGTTTTTTTTTCCCTCTTCTTCTCTTCCTTTCCCCTGGACTGCTTTCCTACTTCTAACTTCAGTTGTCCCAGTGTGTGCAAGCTGTCACAAGTGCTGCAAGGAGGGAAGGTGTCCCCATGCAGGCAGCCTGCAGGGACCTGCCACACAGAGCCTGTGTCCATGTCTGTGTCCCTCTCCATCCCCAGTCAAAGCAGCACAGAACTCTGCCCATGCTCTGCTAGTGGTGAGGATGGTGTTTAACTTGTGCACTCATTTATATTCAACTCTAGGGTCAAATGAGTATTTTTTTCTAAGCTATTGCTATTACTACTACTACTACTATTACTACTACCACTATTATTATTATTGTTATTATTATTATTATTATTATTATCTGTTTCTGCCAGGAAATGTATAAAAATTACATTTGCAATTCTGCACCATCATTTATGTGATTTTGTTCCTGGATGGTTGGTAGTGCAGAAATCAGTCTTCTTCACTAGTTTGGAAGAAAACTAGTGAAGCATCAAAGCAGGTGGCAGCTTCTTGATTCTGTTTGTCAGAAGCAGCAAGCTGTCCTCAGCCATCCGGCAGTTTAAGGATTTTGTTTTGAGGGGATAAAAGAATGAGAGGGAAATGGGGTATTTCCTATGGATTGCCTTGTTTATTTGCTTGGGCTTGCTTGTTTCTGCACAAGGGGAAATCAGCAGGAAAAAGAATTTCTAGTGAAAGCCATGAAAAGGGAAGACTTCCAGATTTCCCTCCAGATATTTTGCACAGCCCTACATAAAATATTTAGTAAGCTGCTACTGAAATCAAGTCCACTCAAGGGGTGTTCTTTCCTTCCCTGACAGCAATGGAATGGCCTGTTATGGGGTCTCCACTCTCCAGGTCTGGGCTCTGGCTGTATTTTAGCTGAAATAACTACCTGAAACCTTAAGAACTGACATCCTTGTTCCTTGAGGGAGCCTTGTAATTTTGTCCTCTCTCCCATGGACACAGAGGCGTGGAAAGACACTAGGACGAGCCACATCCTGATCTCCGGAGCTTTTCCCATGGGGTTGAAGAGCAGAGCAGCTGCTGCACACTGTCCCAGTTGCTCTGGAGAATCAAAGGCTAGAGCACACTGCACACAGATCCAGTGCATCATCCTTAAATGTTAAAAATCTAGTGACATGACTTGAAAAACTTTCTTATTTCTATGTAGACTGTAGCCCAGAGGCCTGAATTCAGAGGTCATGAGATTTCTCACTTCACTTAGGAAGTGGCAGCAGAAGGCAGCAGATTTCTGTCACAACCCTCAGACTTGACTGTAGGTCTGCACCAGCTCAAAATCTGAGTATGTGTGCTCTTCCCTAGAGGGTGTATTTATTTTGGCCACATGCTGGTGGAAGTACCCAGCCCAGCACTGGCAGCTGCAGGAACAGTGATGCTGTGAGGGCTCTGGGAATAACCACAGAGAGAACCTGTGTGATCACCACTGGAAAAACCCACCATTCACCACCAATTACCACACTCTAGGTCTCAAGAGAGGCTACAATTATTCCCTGCTCCAAGTCTAGAGCAAATCAGCATTTTTCCAGTAATTGCAGTGTAGTAACTGTTGTAGATGTTGACTTTTTAATAGCAAACACTGCTCAAGCATTAGATTTACAGTCATGTTAGTTAGCTTTAGTGACTTGGGAATCAATTACCTTGCTGTGGAACATGACCAAAGATTATAGGGTAGCCCATGTAATAATTTACACTGCCATCTACGAGGGAAACTGTAACTTCAATGTTTCACATAGACAGACACCCTGTTTGCACAGCAATAATTCCAGTAATAACAGCCATAAAAAGGGAAAAGGGGAAAAACAGTGACTACAAAATCAGGGGAGACCTGTGTAGAGAGCACTGGGAGGTGTTGGGAACTTTGCCATTCTCAATTATTTTTCAGAATGATAATGGTGGTAGCATTTAGTTAATGACTGTGTTTTCCCAGTTCAGTTCACTTGGGTTGGTGCTGCATGGCCCTGCCCAGGAGAAGGCTTGTCCCAGCCCAGGCCCTGGGACACAGCCACTGTGTTGTGTCGTCAGCAACACAAATCCCACTGCCAGCCCTCACTAACAACTTGCCCTCTTGATTGGTGCCAGCACTGCTGATTTCCAGGATCAGTTTTATAGGCAGCATTTTGCCCGTTTTCTGCCCACCTCTCTGCTTCCCAGCACTTGTTCCCACACTTGACTCTTTTATCCCACTTGAGGCAGGAAAAACTTGTGCCTATTTCTCCAGGCCCCTCTGCACAAAGAAAACATCTTTCCTTTAACTGCTCTGAAACAAGACCACCCAGGTCAGCTTTTCAGTCCGTGTTTCCAAGCAAGTTATGGAGAAAGAACATTTAATTAATGTTTTTCCTCCTGCAAAGAAGTTGCCGCTGTGACCCTTTAACTATTGGCTTTGTTCATCTTTCTCTCATTTATTTCCCATTTATTTCAGTCCTCCCTTCACATGAAGCTGGCAGCTGAGCTTTTGGAAGCCTCCAAGTACAGTAGTCCCCTCACAAAACAACAACCAGAGAAATTATATGAAAACTGGTTACTGTCATTATAAAATGAACTAGGACAGAGTCTTCCATATGCAAATACTCATCACCATACAGTAAAAAGTTTATACTAATATATCAGACTATTCCCTTGACTCTAGCCAGCAGAACACACTCTGTTTTCAAAATTACTTAGTTTCAAAAATATTAAGACTGCTTTAAAATAATGGAATTAATAAAATGTGTAGAGTTGGGCTCTATTCCCCTTCACCTTCTGGATTCAGCCCAGAAGAGCAGGTTTTCAGAAAAACGTCATCTCTCATGAGATTTGGCAGCCTTGCACTCTCTGTAAGGTCACTGTCACTGCAGCAAGGCAGCTGTCTCTGGGATGAGGAGGAGGGGCAGAAGTGTCTGACTGTGAGCATGGGACAGGAAAATTAGCATTGCTCTAAACGAGGAGCCTGAGCTACGCTGGGGAAATAGCATCACTGCCCCTCTGAGACAGTCCAAACCCACTGGGGACGTGTGACCCTACTCCAGCCACGTGCCCATCAGATGGGAACATCCAAGCCATGGCCCCCAGAGAGCAGCTCAGCCCTGTCACCATTCATCGTGGTAGCTCCTAAGCAATTTGCAGAAAAGATTGGTTTTATCATTGGTTTACCCTGTTACATCTTGAATATGCAAAGGATAATGTATGAATGCAGTCAACGCCCAATGCAGGTGTTTGTCCCAATTTTGGAGGTGCAGTTTATTTGTATTTAGTTGTAGTTAAGCAGTGATTGCAAACATCAGGGACTGTGGGGCATTTGGGTTTTATTTCCGCTCCTACTCCCATACAGCTTTCCATGAGAACTGCTGCAGAAATTCTTGTTTTGCCTGAAAATATGTATTTCACCAACCATGACTGTGTTTAAGCCTGTTCAGTTGCTTTAATAACAGCCCTTCCAACACACTTAATATGAAAACATTTTCAATGTACTCAAAATCTTATCAACAAAGAGTGCAGTCACCATCACAGTGTTCCTGCAAAGCCAAACCTCAAATATTAGTGAGTTTGTTGTATAGCTTAATTGCCAGGTATCCTTTCTGACCAGTAGAACATGCTTCTATAGCTAATCTGAATATAATTTCTTGCCATTTTTTAAATGAAACAAGCCCAAAGAGTCATTGCAAAAGGTATCACTTTAACAATAGTTGATTTGTGTGTTATGTCTGAAATCTATATTCACCTCTCAGGGTTTAATGAGTTACACTTCACACTCTTCTTAGGATAGAGAGAAGCGTGTTATGACCAAACTCAGGTTATAGGTGAAGATAGAGGGATAATACAAGCCAAAATGTCACTGAGAAATAGGTGGGAGAGAACAGATTCAACCATAATCACAACCTTTTCCATCTGAAAAACTGGCACCTAGTTTTCCTTAGCCCAAAGACTGCAACAACACTACAGAACTGCAGAAACAACCATTATAGTAGCCATCAAGTACTGAGTTTTTGGTAGTTGAGAAGTTCAGTGGAGCTCATCAGTCTTCAGAGACAAAATAACTCCTGTTTCCCACTGCCAGCAGTCAGCGTGGTTATGGGGAAAAGGTGCTACAGTGGAAATACCACATCTTGTCTGAAAATCCAGCTCTGAGGTAGTGTCAGCCGAATTACAGATGTTCTCAAAGTGGGGATTAGATGTATAATGATGACTTTCTATGAATAAGCACTGATCCATCCATGCTTTCCTGCAAAAATGGAGCAGGGGATGACAAGTTGAGAGAGGGGAGCATCTTTGAAGCCACAGCTGCTAGGTAAGATGTTCACCTATTTAATGCAGAGGCTCTGTGGTTTGAAACCTCCCCAGGACATATGAATTTCAGCTTCTCATCTCTTATTTTTGGAGAGAAGTATCTATGCCACTTATTCTACAGCCTCACGTGTGTCTGCAAGGCCTGTTACAGTCATTAGATGAAAGACATAAAGAGTCCTCGAAGAGGCATCAATACCCAAGACTCTCCAGTCCCAAACAGCAGCCAGCAAGGACTGCTGAGTCCCATCACTGGGACACTTCCAGGCTCTCCTGCCCTTCTCAGGGCTGCTCTTTAGCAGCTCTGGGTCTGTGTGGCCCATGCAGACAGAGGTAGACATCACAGGGACATCACAGTTTGGAGCAAGCCGTGCAGACCCCAGGGTGCTCAGAAACCAGGCCACCACTGTGTATGGAGAGGAAATGAGCAGCCTTTGTGGACTGAACTCATCAAACCCTTCAGTCTCCTTAGCCAAGGGTTAATAGTCTTGTGGTGACCACCCTGCACAGGGTATCAGGAGAGCTGGGGTTTATTCCTGGTTTGCCTCAGTAATGAAAAGGAAGTAGTTTTCAGACGAGCAGTAGAAGCCCATGCTCCCAAAGACATCAGATAGGCAGCAATCAGACTCAAACACTAAATCAAGTAACACTGAGCCTTTGGTCTAGCAGAGCACCATTATGACTAGTGCTATGTTTATTTAGAAGAGATGAGCCCATTTTAAATGTTTTCATATTAAATGTAATTTGGGTGTTTGTTATTGACTGGGTCTAAATGCAAACATTATTGGTCAGATAAATATTTTCTGACATATAAGATCTGTTTGCTGCACTTTTATGACATGAGGGCTTACTTGCTCCGAGATTTATTTTCTGTTCACTTCCTCTCTTTGTGGGGATTGCCTCATAAAGATTAAAAAAAGCCAAAGTGAACCAAAGTGTAAAGTAGAAATCACCGATTAAACTGTCAGAAACGGAGCAGCCTTTGTTAATCACCTATTCATTAGCTGGGGGAAGAAGAGGGGTCTCGAGCCAGCACAAAGGGTTTGGTGTCACAAGGCCTGTGATTTATTCCTATGTCTGTCTCTCTCTCTCTCTCTCTCTGTGCCCAATTTGGTACAGGATCTTTCCCAGGTAAATTGATCTCTCCATGACTCCATTTTCCCATCTGTTCAACTTAGGTAATGATCTTGCCTTACAGAGATAGTGAAAAACTTTCAATAAGAAGAAAAGGTTACCTGAAAACCACACCTGCATCTGAAATTAGGCTACCCCCTACTAAAACCTATAGGAGGAGCTTTCCCTGATTTTGTTTGGTGGGCAAGCAGTGGAGTAGAGAAAAACACTTTAAGAAATAAAAAAGTCTAACCAAAAAGTGACAGAAATTGGAAAGCAAGCTTACAGTAGTTTGTATTTCAATTGCTAAAATTGTCATTTTACTGTGTCACTTTAGTATCTCCTGAGTCCTTTTTTTAAGGTTGCAGTTATGTATTGAAACATTGTCTAAGTGGCTTTTTATTTTTGCTACATTTATTTAGAAAAAGCTTTTAATAATTATTTCAATGCCATTTTGAAATGTTCTCAGGATTTTCTGCAAAATGTGAAATAGAAAGCTTTTCCAACTGGTGTAAGTTTTGCAATCCTCAGTAGAAGGCAGTGTAAAACTACAAAAATATTTTTTCAAATATGAAATCATGAGAAGTACAAAGGCTATTTCAGTACAAAAAGCCAAAGAAATGAGTTTAGTTTATTCCTCCGTGCAAAGGAAAGTACTTCATTATGTAGCTCAGTGCAAGAAGTACATGTAGATTTTGCCTAACAGGAGGCATGTTTTTGGGCTTGGCTCTCTCAGCTGATTCATCTGATGTCCTTCACAATTACCTGTGCTGCCTTTTGGCATCAAAGAAGGCTTCTGGCTGACTTTCACCAGCACCAGTCGACTGCAGCATCTGAGGAAGGTGTGGGGGAGAATAATTTTGCCTTTTTCCAGCCTTGTTCTCAGGTTCTTGCCATTCACTCACTTGCCATTTGCTCAGCAGTTCCCCTGCACGGATGAGGTTGTTCACTTGCCTTTGGATGAAAGAGGTTTTCTCTTATTAGTTGCATTTTACTTCTGCCTGCACTGTGGCCATGCTGGGGGTCTGAGAGCATCTCTCCAGGTCTCCCCAGGCAAACAGTGCCCTTTGCCAGCACCATGAGCATCTTCTGGAGCTCCTGTTCCTCCTCTGGGGAAAGGCCTCTCCATCTCCCACCAACACCCATCCCTTTTTATGGATGGAAGGGGCCCCTGCCATGTCTGCTCCTTCCTGCATTGGTTTGCTTTCAGGCCATTTCAGGTGGAAAAGGCAATATTCTGGGAACAGGAAGAAGTTTCTGAGGCACAGCTTTGCTCAGCTCTGAAGAAAAGGGAAGCACGGTCCCACGTGTCCCCTCTACCCCATGGGAGAAGGGACTTGTGAGGACCTGACCTCCATCAAAGAGGGGAATCCCTCATCCCTCCAATTCCTCCTGCAAGGACAGGCATGGCTCATAGCATGTTCCATCAGGGAGATTTCCTTCTTTCTTCTCCTCAGTCCCAGACCCAGGTGGGTGCAAAGAGGAAGGAACTGCAAGAATGGCCCCTTTCTCCAGCATCACTCCACTGAGTTGTGGGTCACCCTGGGAGGGCTGGTGGCACACTGGGCTCCTCTTTGGTCCCTTACGCACACTTGAGTTGTTCGCTTTGTTTGGCCTCTTGGATGCCGGGATTACCCGGAGATAACTGGGACACAGGAGGCGACTTACACGTGACTCCTGTCCCGTTCCACACCAGCCCCAGGCTGGAGCTGGAGGCAGCAGGCAGGATTTGCCAGCCCAGGGTCATAGCACCAACCATCTGGAGTTGGCTTGTCCCCACCATCCGTTTCAGCTGCCTTGTGAGGACCGAGCTTTGCTTCCCTGCATAATAATCCTGCCAGCATGCACTTTCCTTGCCTAATGAAGGGAGGATTTATTGCACCAGCTCTTTGGGAACGTCGAGGTCTGCTTCCTTCCCTCTTCAGCTCTCTGAGATCCTTTAAGCAGAGTCTGTGTGAAAATTAATCAGACGCCCTGGAGGTTTATTTTGTCCCAAGCTAAAGTCCTGCTTCTCCCTTTCCCCCCGCCTTTTGTGTCCCAATTACTTAAGGGATTGTCCTGGAAATTAATGAAAGCATGACAGGGGAATAACACCCACAGTTCATCTCAGAAGGGAAGTGTTTCTGTGAAAGGCTTAACTAGAAACATCTCGTGGTTCACCCAGTAAACCTGGAGATCTTCCCAGTCGGAAGTGTGCTGTGCCATGACAGTTGGTGTTGCATGTGCCCGATCTCCCGTGGTTTACAGGTCCAGACCCAGTTATGAGTCAGGTTCTGCTCCTGAGTAATTGCATTTTACTTTTTTAAATGAGATCCCTGTGGTTTCCACCTGGTTTCCAAAGTCCTCAGCGTGAATTGTCACAAGGTCACAACTCATCAAAACCTGTTATGAGGGAAAATGGGGTGATGGGGACAAGCTTGGTGGTGGTACACGTAACCGTGCATCTCTCTTTTGCTGGCCCTGGTCCATGGAGGGGGGTGAGGGCAGCCTGGTGGCTTGGGTGTCCAACTGGGTTATGTCAGTCCCTTTTCTACCTCCCAATATTGAGGTATATTCGGTGTGTGGAGGATACAGATTGTTTCATATGAAAAAAGGTGACACCATCGCTTCTTCTCCAGCTCTACATCAGAGCTCATGAGCATTAAGACCCTTTTATACCACGAATTTCAGAGGGACCACGTGAATTAACCCATAGGCTAACCTGACATTTCATTTTCTTGGTCTGGCTGACCTTTGTCATGGCTACAATAAGTCAGCTGCATTGATTTACAGTGAAACTCGTGTGCCTAACAGCTTATATCATCTCTGGAAATGGATTTCAGCTCCCAAGTTACTTAGGCCCATGTTGCTTTTTAAGTTTTGAGGCTTTTTAATCTTTTACTGCCACTCAAACATTATGAGTTAAGAGTTGTGCAATCAATGAGAGTTAGGCCATTGAACACCTCCCACAGGGAGGCAGGCAGTTAGATACCTTCAGCAAATCCTGGGTGTTCTTTGAAAGCATTTTCCTCACCTTCCATGGGTTTCAGATGTACCATATGGGGGAAATGACATTGACTTTTGTAAAGCACTGCACCTCTTATGGATGCAAATCATGGAGTAAGTGTGAATATTACTTCATGACACGACATCTCCTCCAGCCCGTTAGTGCTAATTAATGCAGTTCTGGGGGTAGACAGCATTCATTAAGCTTTTCTGAAACTACTAGAAATGTTCATGTAACAGCTCACACATTCTGATGGCACCCACAGTCGTATCGCCACGTTCCCTGTAAAGTATTTTGGTTCTTTAATCTTTGCTAACGAGAGTGGGAATGAATTGTCAACAGTAATTCTCCAGCACAAGGCCATGGTGTTTCCTCCTAGCTTTGTTATCAGGAACCAAGACAAAGGAATCAGCATGTTTTTTATTTTGGCACAGAGGCATCTGGTTGCTGGAAGCTGGATTTTGTGTATGTCAAAGTTAAATATATGGGTTGCTGTTCTGTTTTTGGGACTTGCCGTGTTAGGAACCAGCTTGGAAGAAGTGTGGCCATTCCCAGATTCTAATCATTGCAATGACAGCAGCTTCGCTGCCTCCAGACTGGATGTTTGTTACCAGGGTGTATTGTTTGGGTAGTGCCAGCTCCAGAGACCTTGTAGATTATGGAATAATAAAGCCAAGGAGATTATGGAATTTCCTTGAAGAAAAGGGCTGCTGCTGCTGCTGCTGCTGCTGCTGCTGAATTATAACTGGGAAATTTAGGGAGGAATGTGCATGAGATGAATGACTTTTTACTGGGGAAGAAACCCATATCTGGCCAGTTTCTCTAGGAAAGAAGGGTGCAATGAATAAATGAGAAGAGCTGGGGCAAAATCCTTGTCCAGTTCTGGGGAAAAATCACTCTTTCTGATTGAGTAATCATAATCAGCTCTTGGCAAGGACAATACTCCACTGTCTTTCCACATTATAAGAAACAGTTCACATTTCTAAGATCTTTGTTAACTCCATCAGGTACCTAGAGAATGTCATCTTCACTCAGTTCAGCAACATATTTTTATTACAAATGTTGCTTCATGGATTAGAGGATAAAGGAAATGTAGCAGGAATGTCTCCCACCATTGCAGGAAATGTTAAGCACTTCCTTTTGGGTAAGTGTTGTTCATGGGGCCTTGGATGGGTAGGAGAGGTCATCTCCTTACAAAAGATATGAGGAAGACACAGCTTTAGGTTTCACAGGTGTGAGGGTCCAACTGCTCTTTGGGCACACCCCACTGTAACAGGTGGCATGAGTAAAGATGCTCGCTTGCTGTCTCCAAACTATCCTAAAACCCACGCCTGTTTTGTGCCAAAGGAAGAGACTGGACTGTTGTAGGCAGCTGGTAGTTTCAAGCTAAGTGTGATGAAACTCCCCACACCTGCCCTGAAAGCTGAACATCACAATTATGGGCAGAGTGAACTTTGCTTTCCAGTATTTGCTGCTATGCATGAAGCAAATTACTTTCCAGTTAGGGGCTTCCAATCTCTGCTGCTTATTCAGCCTACCAGGAGAGCTCTTTTTTCACCAGGTGAATAAAGCTGCACCACATCCTGGGTCTGCTCTGGGTTTGGAGGCAGATCCTGCCAGGAGAGTTGCCTGGAGGGGCAACGTGTGCCATAGAGCAATGGATGGGGAAACTGCCTTGAGGCTTTGCTGGTTGAAGGATCATCCTACCCCAAGGGCAGAGTCCATGGCTTTGGCATACTCCTGGGGAGCAACAAGCACAAGCAGGCACCTGTACGGTGAGTGCACCTTTGAAGCAGCTTCACCTCCTATTTTAGTGAGAATCCGCGTGGGAAGGTGATTTTTCCTTGCTAGTTCTAATCAGGGTCAGGACTGAATCACTGCTGGGGTTCAGGCTTTCATGCTCTTCTTCAGCACTGCAGACAGGACCTGCTTGAGTTATGTTGTGACCTCTGATGAAGGAAAGAGCAGAACAGCATTTGGGAGGCAACTTGAAGTTTTACCTTTCTCTGAAATTAGTAGGTTTAAAATTCCAGGAAGTTTTGCAGTTTGTGTTCTGGTGGTTTGCCCATCAGGGTCACTTCAGTGGCTGGATCTACATGTGGATTAGATGAACCCATAAAACCACAATCTTTACCCTTGCAATGGAGCCATGGTCACCTGCATTTCCTGCAGCAGGGATGGATAGGATACTTTTGCTGCTTCTTGCCCCTGTGTCCTGACCTTGGGATCGCCTCCAGAGCAGAGCTGGGCCACCTTAGCTACTTGGTCTTAACCCTCAGCAGCCAGAGGTCAGAACTTCCTCAATATTTATCCCCTTAATCAAAGCCATCCCCTTGGGTGGAGCGAGCTGGACAGGTGAGCCTGCCTGGGGCTGCATGCACAACTCTGGGTTTATGGCTGTGCCCTTACAAACAGGAGAGGGAACCGTGCTTGTGCTCTAGCATTTGTTCACTGTACCCAGAAGGACTTTGCAGCCCACTGGCCCCTTTATGTCCAGAGAGTACATAAAGACTCATGGTCTTGACTTTGAGTCTGCCAGCAGATGAAACCCAGCAACACCCCCAGTTAAAATGAGACATTCTGCTCCTTCACCACCACCTTATCAGGACAATGACTTTGTCATCTTCCCGTGGGACAAAGAGGGAAATTTCCTGTATCCCGTGTAAGCTCCAGATCCACCCTCACCATGAGTATCCTCATGGTGGTATGAATCCCAGCTGAAAACAAATGAAGGGAAGTGCTCACCTCCACGCCTCCCCTCCCAAAGCAGACCTCTTCCCAGCCAGTGTGTTCCAGAGCATGGCACAGGAGCTGCCTCACCAGGTTTTTACCTGGTGGGAATAACCCCAGTCCCAGAAAGAAAATAGTGATGGGGAGGCAAAGCAGTGGAACAAGTCAGAGCTTTAACCACAGGCATCACAGTGTGGGTGCTTCACGCTGTGCATGTTTAAATCAATAAACCAGCACTTCTTGGAGGCCCACACATATTGTCTTTCTTGACTGATCTAATTCAATAGTGACACCCTTGCATGAGGGCTACTCTAGTGCAATATGTAGAGATGTTCTATTGCTGGGCAGCACCCCCACTCTTTTACACCATTACAAGCTGCACCTTTCACCCAGCCGGGAGCAGGGGGAAAAATCACCAGATGGGAGGCTGCCCTATTCCCCAGGGCTTCAGCCCGGCAGGAGCTGCTCTGTCTCCAGCCCCATGGGTGCCCGGGGCCCGCGCTGCCCGTGTCTTCCTCCAGCCGGGGCTCCGCTCGGAGCATCCCCGCTGCTCTCGCCCCTCTCCGTTATCGTGTCAAGGTGTGCAGCGTGGGCAGGGGGGGTGAATACCGCCACCCCGCACCCTTTCTCCCCGCGTCCTTCCATCCCTTCATCCTCCTCCCAGAGGCGAGGGGAAGCCCAGATGTTGGCAGGCCCGAGCCGGGTTCATCTGTTTCACATGACCCAGCGCCAACTGCTGCTCGCTGCCCTCCTCCCTCCTTCCTCCTTCTTCCTCCCCCTCCTCCTCCTCCTCCTCCTCCTCCCTCCCCGGCACTGGCAGTGGTTTGCTCCGAGCACCCGGAGCTCGATGCGAAGGCGCTGCTCGGCGGTGAATTTCGGTGGTGCCGCGCAAGGCCGGAGGCGGCTGCCCTCAGCCCCGGGGCCCGCGGGCAGGGGTGCGACTGCCCGGCCCGGCAGCCCTGCCCGCAGCGGACGAGCCATGCTGGAAGCGCTGTAGCCGAGCCGGAGATGGATGGTGTCAGCAGCAACAGGAACATGTCTTACAGTAGATGGAGTTACAACAGGTATTGTCTGTCTTGGTTTGGTTTGTTGTTCTCTTTTTTTCTCTTTTTTTCCTTCCTGATGTTGTAAAACCATCACGCTGTTTATATAAACCCAGACGGGGAGCCCTCTTCAGGGAAGCAAAACCCTTTACTGATGCTGCTTTTCCAGTCTTGGGACACCCTGTGCTCCCGGTAACTCCAGCAGTGGGGTTTGCTGATGTTTAGCAGGTGTTTGTCTGGAAACCAGGGTGGGAGTTTCACCCTGGGGTGGCCAGACCGGGAGTGCTCCCAGCCCTGAATGCAAATGTTTGCCAGGCTCTCTCCTCTGAGCAGGGCTCTGGGATGCACTGATCACCTCAGCAGTCA
>QWTY01054923.1:0-11657 GCA_008033365.1 Pseudorectes ferrugineus | reverse complement strand
ACTGCCCTGAATTAGTATTTATAACAAATTAACGCTGGTCCTGCCCAAAACTCAAGAAGCTGGAACGTGACTGAGCTGGTGCTGGTACAGCCGTGGCACACTGAGCTCTGCCGGAGCCAGGAGTGTCCTGGGGAAATATCCCCATCTAGTGGGTGTCCCCGGGCTAAGGACATACCAGGACATTGCCTGCCCACTGTTCTTAGAGCAGTTGCACATCTATTCTTTTCCTCAAGGAAAACGAAATTAGGAACCTCGTACTGTCTGTAAAATAATTTCCAGTTTTACATGGGTGTTCCAAAACCACGTACAATAGTTAATATGGACTTTCCATTATAGACTGCTCTGCTTTTTTCACTGCAGAGACCATTATGCCTAAAACCCACAAAAATATCTCTGATGGGTTGTCCAGAAATTTTCTGAATCAGTTTTTTAAAAAATGAAGAACACTGAAAAGTTTTCAGGCTTGACATACCCTCCCCACAATTAAAGGTTTTGCTTTTCTCAGAATTTGTTTTACATAAGAAGAAGGAGTTTATTAGGGTTTGAGAGCTGGTATGTTTGTACTTACTTGTTACTGTCTTCAAGACAAATTAATGTGAAAAGATGAAAATACAGTGTGAAACATGGCTACAAAATCCTATATCTACTCTCTCCCCTATCTTTTGAGGGAGTTGCTCTTAGCTGATGGGGAAAAAAAAAAGGTTTTTTCCTAGACCCACTAAAATTAGTAGGAGTTTTGACATTAATAGAGTTAGGGCTTAGTGAGGAATATTTCAGGAAGGAGCACAGCACAGCAAAACCTGCAGTACATTCAGTCCCAAAGAAAGTACAGTACTCATGCAATGGTCACTGAGTTAATGCTTTCTTACTTGTCTTTCTCAGAAAGGATTAGTGGCTGCAATGGTGTAATAGTTATTTAAGGATGGTTGAATAACATAATGGCATCTAACTAATCAGATGCCTATTGCTGATATTTGTCAGCAAGGCTTCAGATCCTCCACCATCCCATCCAGGCTAGGAATGTCTGCCACAAATCCAGCAGCACACTCCAGGTAGAAACTGAGAAGGTTTTCCAAGAGGAAATATGAAGCACATCAGGTGGCTGGAATTGTAAAATATTCTCATCTCTCTTGTCACACCTTTTAATGCTTATCCTGTTATCAATACGTGGAACATACCTAGTTTTATACACACATATACATATATATTCCTCAGAATAGATAAGAGCCTTCCTCCACAAACACATTTACAAATACATATTGCTTTCTGGCTTGTCCCGTGTATGCATGTTTTTCCTTTTCAGCAAAATCTCCCCCAAAATGGTTTACAATGCCCAAGGTTTTGTTTTAAACTGCAGGTTTGAACGCTGTGGTTGTGAAAGCAGGAGATTACTGCCATTAGCTCAAGGCAGGCTCCGTGAGGACAGGTGCCATGCGTGTTTCTCCGGGTAGCTCTGCCAGTGCACATTCATCTTGATCTGCAGCATTCCTGCTATGCCAGCCCTGGGCCCCTCTTGTGCCAAGTTCTATAGTTTATTTGTTTACAGCTATGGCAGTGTTCACAGTGAAGCAGAAGTTATTGTGAATACCTTTTGTGCATTTTCAGCTTTCACTTCTTCCTCTGCTGGTTGGATCTGTCTCCTCCCCGGTGCCTGCTATGAAGGGAAGGGCCCAGACACGAGGCTGACTGGCACTGCACTAATCCCATGGTTTTACATGATCTGAATGCCAAAAGCAGAGAACCCCGAAGTTAATCATTGCTTACCATGGCTGACTCAGCCTCTCTAATCCTTTTCCATCCTCAGTCCTTGTCACCGTGCCACTTGACCTGCTTTCTCAGGGCTGCCCTCTGTGCCTGCCACGCATTGCACAGCAGTTCAGTCTGAGGAGGGGAAAGGATTCTGGAAAACTTAAGGGGCCAGCTGCTCACACCAAAAGTCGCTGGGGGGAGGGATGGTGCCTTCGAGCTCCCTGGACATAAAACTTGGTATCTCATGCAGGTGCTCACCCCTCTCTGCCTGTGCTTGCAGCAGAACCACTTCACTTTTCAAGCAGAGAGGAGGATCCAGTTTCAGACAAAATGGATGTTTGTGTGCAGGAGTTTTGCCTCCAGGACCAGGAGCAGAGATACAATCTCCTGCCACCACCACACCTATTCTGAATCCGCAGGAGGTCACTTTTATTTCCTTTCATGGCATTCACCACCCGTGGCAGAGGGATAAGGGCAGCAGAACACTGCTGGGTGACTACACCGAAGAAGTGAAATATGCCAAGTGCTTGTAACAGTGACAAAGTACAAGTTTGGCCTTTGTAAAAAGTCCTGTGAGCTGATATGTTGATTTCTAATAGCTTTTCTCTCGCTTTCCCAGTGTCACTCTTATGTCTGCTCTTCTCTGATGTCAGAAACAGCCCTGCAGGAAACAACACGTGCTGCAGAGATCTGCCCAGGTGAAACATCCTCAGCACTGGGCACCTGCCCTGACACAGAGCGCTCGGCTGCCTGCCCAGGACCTACTGTTGGGTTTCCCCCAAGTCGAGTCTACTTCACCTGTGATGGTAATTGGTGTTTTCTCTGCCTTGTCCAGCTTCAGATGGCAGTGACAGAGCAGCTTTGGTGGGCACCTTGTGTCAACCCACCTCACTGCTGCTCCACACAAATGAAATTCAGCAGGGTCCCCCTCTTGTGCAGAAGGGACCAGGTATTCATACATTACCAGCAAGACAAAATAAAGCACAGGACTATAAACCACAGGATCACGCTGCCGGTATTTCCAGTTTTAAGCAGTTAAAAAAAAAATCTCGATTTTAGTTCCTTAGAGCATCCAGCTGGTGGTGCCAAATAGTAACTGCAAAGGACATTTTTTCTGTATTTTGAATGCTTGGAATACAAACTGTTTGGATAAAGGCTTAGACTCTTTTTAGCAACTGTCCTTCTCACTCTCAGTGAACTTAGCAGGTCAGCTTCTAAAAGTCAACTGTTGTGTGTTTATGCCTCACACCAAGGGATATGACCCCTTCTGCTCTGATTTATTGGAAGGCTCATTCTGTGCACGGGCTGTAGGGGATGTATATACATGTACATGATCATGAGCAGTGGAAGATCAGGCCCAGGACATTCTGGCCTGGCATAATATGTTTATTACTTCATAAATCACAGGAAACCTTAAGAACACATACACCTGTTTCCTTGGTTGCTGAGTATCTCTGTACCTGGCATTTATAACTTACGTGCCCTGATGTCCTGTCCAGGCTCTTTATGAGTCCAGGCTGCTGATGAGTCAGCTTGTGACCTTCTTTTTCTGTGAAGTTCAGTAGTTTAAAGTATTTAGCTTGGAAGAAGATACCTGTTTTCAAATTTAAAAGCGGGGGGCAAGGGGGAAGTGGTGAAGGAACACCGTGTTGTGTTCCATTGGCCAAACAGTGACCTATAAAACGTGCTGGTGAGAACAGAAAATGTAATGCACCATTGGCTGCGGCCACAGTTTGTTTTCATTCTTTTTGATATTTGATTATAAGGGTTAGAGCAGGGGAAAGGGAGTGCTGGCCTGAAGTGCTACCTTTCCTATGGCTCCCTGCCACCTCAGTTGGTGCTGATTTGAAAGGGTCGTGTTCTTTGCTGCCAGGCACGAGGCAATGAGGAATAAACCCCAGGAGGGCCAGCTTTTACAGCAGGTCATACACACGGTTATTTTAGAGAGTGTTTTGCCCTGTTCTGCAGGGTGCCACTGTTCCCATGGGCCTCCTGCTTCCCGCTGAGAGATTGCAACAGCCTGGTGCTTGCACAAGCCGTGTTCTGCTGAGAGGCCAAGCAGGTGGCAGAGCGCGAGTGTGAGCAGTCAGGGCAGGGAAAGTGTCAGAAAGGTGAGTCAGGCAGAGACTGACGTGGGGAATGACACAACCAAGTCATGCTTCCCTCACTTGGACTCCAGAACTGCTGGACTCGTGGCCGATACAGTTCATGCAGGCACTGTGACAGTCATTTTCCAGAGAGTAGTTTCCATATCTTTGGCCACTGAAACAGAGCAAGAAAATGTTTGAACACTGAGAAGGACCTTGCTCCAAAGGCATAAGATTCCCACTTTTCCATTTATCAAAGTAATTCCTTACTTGATTCCAGGGATGAAGGCTCTTCAGTACGGGTGTTTATGGTAAAATCATGACATGAAAAGGAATAGCAATTATATTGTAAAGAAAAAATTTATGTATAGTTTCTGGTGCAGTAAAATCAATCAGCATGATTGGTTTGCTCAGTATTTTAAAAACACCCTGTGCAGTAGAAATATTAGAGGAACAGCTCACCCTGTTCTGAGATCATGTGTCCAGCAAGCGTGACTTTGTCTGGGTTGTTTTTGCTCTGGTGAAGCATACCTTGTAAAATCTCCTGAAGTATTCCCTGTGCCACTCTGGAAGCTAATGATTTTACTCAGACTCATTAAGAAAATTAAATCCTCCTCAAAGAATTAGACCCAAACATTCTGCAAATGTTTTGCAACCCAGCGGCTGCACTGTGCCCCAGTGGCTCTTGTGAAATCCAGCTGTGGAGAACGGAGGCTCCGCGTGAGGACGGGGCTGAAGCACAGCTGGATGAGCACTTACAGCTCACCTTCACAGCATCTCTTCAGGGCCCTGGGGGGGCATCACCTGTTCTTCTCTCCACAGAGCCTTGAATCTGTCTTACAGCAATGGCCTGAGATGCAGCAAGGAAGAAATAGGGGACAAACCCTGCCGACTTTCACACCCACATAAACAGTGAGTGTGTTTGAGCGCAGGGAGGTAAAACAGCAGTGGCTGGTTGAGCTCTGATTCTGCTTCAGCTGCTCAGGCCTGGGCTGCGTGGCTGCAGCAGGGAACACAGTGTGGCTGCCTGTCCTCGTGTGCACGTCCAGTCAGTCACCATTTGATGAAATCAAGAGGATAAATTGTACCACGGATGGAACTTCTCAAGCTCTGTACGTGCTGCCTTTTCTCCCGGGTGTTCGGTTAAATGAGGTTTTCCTTTTCCTGCAGGCCAGCAAATAGTTTCCTTTTTCCTTTTGATGTCTCAGGACTCTGTTTTTCAGCCTGCCTGCCTTACCTTAATTCCTTTTGATAAAAGAGCCTTTTATCATGCCTGCTAAAATTGTTGGATAGGTCTATTTGCCATGCCAGGACGAAACTAAATAAGCAGCTTTTTTACACCTTGTATCAGTTCATTTTTCCATATGTCTCACCAATGGATTTTCCCAACATCATGGGAGTGTCATGATTTTTGGTGGGGTTTTTTTTGTTGAGCTCCAGCTTCTGGATTTTTTACCTTAAAATAAACATGAAAACAGCTTACATATCAAGCTGTTGTGGTTGCTGAAAAGGACTTAATAACCTGCTCAGTTTTATGTGAAAAGCAAATTACAGGCATATTTATCCTGAGAAAGCTTCAGACTAGGGCCATGATTATAAAATGCTTGGGATCAATGATATTTCATGCACAGTTGTTTGTTGTTTGTGAGCAGGCAAGCAGCACGACAGGATTACTGGAAAATTTTGGATTAGGAATTTAATGACTATTTAGACATACTGACTGTACTGTCTTAGGCACATGGTAGTTTTCAGCATGTCTAGAAATGTGACTAATAATTTAGCCAATTACTATAAAAATTAAATGTATTTATGGGCTGGTCAGATGATCTCTTGTTTATGAGTTTTTCTAAACCAGGAATATCTGAGCTACTTAATGAGTGTGGCCTTTAGTTACTGGGAAACACCTACAATGAACACTGTATTTTAAAGAATGACTAGAAAAAATAGGGTTTTTCTATTTTTCTACTAAAATAGGTGTAACTTTTTGAAAACAAAAATTTTTATTAGATACAGAATTGTAAAAAAAAAACCCTCAACATTCAAGGTTTTGCTTGGATGAGGGTTTTTTTTTCTTCCAAAGCTGTTGTGTGGCTTGAAAACAGCAACCTACTTTTATGCCCTGTCACATTTATTTTAAACAAATAACTTTGCACTCAAGTTTTCAGTTCTAACCTAATTAACACAGAGTTTTGTGCAGTAAATAATGGTAGCATCTCCTTCTCTCCAGACAGAAAGTATAGAAAGATACTTCAGTTAGTGCCTTGATTTTTCATTTGTCTAAACTAAATTTTAGAAACTTGTCTGAAACACTGGAAAAGTATTACTATAGACCTTCAGTCTGCAAGTATTTAAGCACATATGGGACCTTGATGGACTCTAATGATGTAATTTAGCAAGGTCAGTTCTTTTATTATATTGTGACATTTTTGCTTTTAGCCAACGCTCCTGTATTTCTGACTTGTGCAGCTTTTCAAGGCCTTAGGATTGAAGCTTTTAATAAATTACTTTCATGTGAAGGTTTGTTCAAAACCTTGAATTTTGCATCAAACCTCCTGCAATGAGAGAGGGGGAATTCTATTTGTTTATGAGGACTGAAATCAATACACAAGCACAGAAGACACATTTAGCTGTGAATCTGCTGTGGGAGCAGGGACATGCTGCTGTAAAACAGTTTTCATTTCATAACCTCACTTTTACAAGCCGTGTATCACTGCAGCCTATAAAAAAGGGTTGAGTCATTACGCAACTATTGGAAATGAACTAAGAGGGACAACAGGAAGCGATGACTTCTAAAGAAACATCCGTACCAAATGTTTCCCTCACCAGGGCAAGCATGTTTGGCTTGTGATTTATAAAATGGATGGATTTATTTTAGAAATAAAGGACAGATTCTGAACAAAGTTCGATTCTTAATTACATGCTAAAGGTTGTTCCTTTATACTGCACTGTTCAGTATTTGAACAATTTCACGTAGTTTTCAGACAGGCAGGGATTTATGAATTTACCATTCATACTCTAGTCTTGCCCAGCTTTTTTCCCAATAGTATGTGAATCTTCATTGTACACTGATCTACAAAACCAGCATTAATTGCTGTTGGTTTTTTTTCTGGTCTCATTTTTATTACAATGAAAAAGTAAAAAAATATTTGTAATAACTGGCATTCATCCTTCATGCATAAATTGAATAAACCAGATTCCAGGTCCAAGCAGTTGTTTTCTTCCTCTTTTATTTCCAGAATACTTTTAATTTTTCTGTGAGTGTTTATTCTCTCTGTGAGTGAAGATGTGTAAGCAACAGGGCAGAGGCTTTCTAATGACAAACACCAGCCTAAACACAGGAGGGCTGTAGCAGATCCCCAGGCAGAAATAGTCATGGAAAATTAGATAACCTTTTTTGATTATCCAATATCAAACCTAGCAGTGACCAAGAAAACACTTCTCACCTGGCACATCTATAATCTGCCCAATATTTTAGAATATATTTTGTTTGGACACCTTTTTCTGCTCAGTTTCCTCTCCCCACCCCTGCATAACCACACAAAACTTGTTCAAGAAATGCAACTATTTTCCCCGAAATTAAATTTCCAGTGCTTTACAAAGAAGGTAAGAAGCCAAATCCACAGCCAAAATTTTTCAGGTGGCAAGGGCAGGGTAGCCTAGCTCAGCTGAGGGCTGTAAACACTCACTGCTCAGCTTTTAAATTAAAGAGCAGCTTCTCCCTTTCAGCTCTCCTGTTTCTAGCCTTATCTTGATGGTTGTTACAGGTAAAAGCCTCACAGCACTTGCATGCTGAGGTATCCAGTTTGGAGGATGAAGGTTAAAAAGAAAGGAGTTTTAGAAACAAAAGGGGTAAAACACTAAAATAGGCATTGGGTCAGGGCAGACTGCAGAATATTTCTGTCAGAAGAAAGACTGCTATAGCCCAGTCCCTATCTTTTGCAGATTTACTTAGCTTTGCATGCTGATTAAAATCCTTTGAGGCTGATAGGACTGAATAGTTGTGGGTGACTTTAAGCTGATATCTGAGTCCTGAAATGCTGCATATTCCTAAGAGTCAGGTTCTCTCCACAGCCACCCTTTTTCTTGTTTCCTCTCTATCCTTCATAGATACAACCAAAGTTGGAATTTGTTGAATGTTCCAGTTCTGACCCTGGTCCTCCAACATCCCACTTAACCACTCACATGATGAAGTTATTTGCAAATGTTAAATCTTTGCAGGATTATGATCTAAAGGAGTATTAGAGCCTGATCCAGCTACTTCAGAGGCCTGCCCTAGATTTTGGTGATCAGTGTATCGGAGCCATACTAACGGGATTAAGATGCTGCCAGTGCTTACTGAAGATACGGTTTGCCTAAAAGCACACTCCAGTATCCTGACACTGACACATCCAGGGCACATCACATGGAGCAGCTCACCCTGCTCGGGCTGGCACCCCTCTGATGGGTTACAGTGGCTCCAGTAGCCTTCCCTTTGTTTATGCTTTCATAATCCAAATGCTTAGCAGTGTAAATATTTCCTCTGCGTGGCTGCACGCAGAGAGATGGATTTACTTATATAGTGTGTGAGGCCGTGTCCTGGAGAAGTATCAGGGCTTTGCCAGTGTCTGTCTGACACAAGTGGGTCACCTGCTGCAGTGACAGGGAGGTCACCACCTCCATCCACCTGTATCCTTTCATTTTACCTCTGCTTTCCCCGTGGCAGGAGAAACTTCCCTTTGTTTCACAGGTGTGGCAAAGCAGAACTGGGGAAGTGATACAGGGAGAGATTTGGCTCTTTCTTCTTTCACCAGCTGGCAGGAGATACAGGATGAGCTACAGTGGGAGAGGGATGCCCTCAATGTCCAAGAACCAGGTGACTGAAGAGTAGGCAAAAAACCCCCAAAATCTCTTTTATTCTTGTGGTGAGTCCTTTTTCTGTGTGTTGTAAATCTGCTATTGCACCAGAAAGGCTGGAGGCCCAGAAAAGGAGAGCAACATGCCAGACTGAAAAACTGTATGTGCAGAAAAAAAGGGTATTTCTTTTTCCCCATGTGATTTGCCACTTATTTCAGACCTACAGAAACGCTGTTGTCTTGTCTGATATGATACCAGCCCTGTTATGATGTATTACATGGTGTGTACGTGTATCCAAGCAGTTCTGCACCCATCACAAACACACGGTAGTTCTGCTAAGAACACTAAGGGAAAAAACCCTTTTATCACTTCTCTTTTGTGGTGAGGGTCTGTGATGTAGCATATGGGCGTGAAAATTTTGTGGCAGCCAGAATACAAGTTCCCTTGCCAGATCTCAGTGTCTAGTTTAAGAATATTTCCTTTCTCATTATGTTACATCATCACAAACAAATGATATTAAATGGTGTAAAATAATCATTCTTGCATAATACCTTTACCTTTCATCTTGGATTTCAAAGCACTTTACAATCATTAATCTTTACCACTAATCACATGAGTAAAGTCTTCCTCACAGAGAAGAAACATTTCTAAATACTTTTACATCCTGTTGAAGATGAGAGGAGAAGCCAAGTTTACCCAGACAGGAACTGGGATTAAAACTCAGTGCATCTGCTGTCCTTGAGCATCTTTCTTCCTTTCAAATGTATCTACGGATCCAAAAGACCAAATAAATATTGACATGTAGGTGGTTTTGGTGCATATCTGAAACCTGATGCTGCTGGGTTTAAATTTAGGATCCCCAGCTGACACAGTTCTGTTGCTCTGCAGAGAAATAATTCTGTCGTGTCACGTGTGTCATCACAGCTGTCTTGTTTGCTTGTTTCACAAACAGCTTTCTTCACAGGCTGGAGTTTGTTCAATATGCATTACCAGTTCTGGCATATCGGTCCAGCAGTGTTTGGAACAAGAATAATTCTTAACCAGATGAAGAATCTTCTCCCATGTAAATAACCAGTGATTCCTAATCCACTCAATCACTCTGTATAAAGTGTACAAACAAAATATATCAATGGGACAGGAACAGAGCTTAACTTAGGAAAAACTTTCAGAATATTAACTTCAAGTTACTGGAAGATTTAAATTCTTCATAAAAGATAAAATACTGCTGTGACTTTTCAAAGTCAAGCATTATTTGTCATGCTCTGTGTGCTGATTTTGCCCTGATTTTTAGTGTCAAACTTGTTTGCTCAAGGGTGAATGGGCTTAGGGACTGTGTAAAAGTGGACTTAGTGTCTGAGAGCCAAGAGTGTCAACCCTGTGAATGAAATTATTTCTTCTGATGGATGTAACTCTGCCACAGAAATCCATAAGATCAGGTTTTGATCCCTTGCATAGCTACTGTGTGTGACCCAGAGGAGCCTTTCATGATCTGCTTCTGTGAAGTCTTGACCATCCTTGTGTTTTTTTCTCATGACCACAAGCTGCCTCTTTGATATTCTTTATCTCTAGAAGGAATAGGGTTGGCAACAACTCATTGCCAGAAAACCGTCTGGCACCGAGGCCATCTAAATATAACCGCTTACTGAATTTACTGATTTTATTTTTTTTCTTTATATGGAAATACTTTTCAGCTACTGAGCCCTTTTGGATTCAGGCTGTTGTACTATTTTTTAATCTTCCCATTGAAGAACAGTATTTCAAGCATTTGAACATTTTCTTTTCTCCACTTGCAGGAGAGTCCTAGGCTTTGACCCTGTCACCACCCGAGATGTTTTGAAACTTGCCCACGCCTTTATTTACTTCAGGCTGGATTACATTGAGCCCTGCCAAACTTCCTGCTCAGATGCTGCTGTTAGAAGGTTTTACTACAGCCAACATAGTGAGAGCAGAAATCTATAATCTTTTTTAATTTTCAAGTCACTTTATTATTGATTCTTTGCATTGTGTGATGACATGTGTCCCTCTTGTAATTCATTTTATACACAAAAACATGTTTTCAGCTTTGACTGTAGTCCAATAATTCAGGCCTATAGCTGGGATGATTAAAGAATTTTTTGATCAAGTAGCATTTTTACCAAATTGTAGGATAAAATGGACTAAAAATAGATGATATATCAATATTTAAACTGGGAAAAAGTATGGATCAGGAACTTCAGAATAGTTACTTTAAGACTGCCAGAGGCAAAATCAGACAAAATCCAAGATGGTTTGCAACAGGAAAATAAATAATTGATAGTAACATAAACAATATCAGTTGACAAAGTTTTATGGGTGATAGAGCTTGACAATGGGCATGTACAGTGTATTTGTAGGTGTGCCTTATAAACACGCCTGTGTTGATTGAATATATGATTCAATTGTCCTAGGACCATTGGATATTCTGATTAAAAAAAAAAAAAAACCAAAAAAAGAGAGAGAGAAATGCAATGTTAAATACCTGGTTAAATGATAGTAAAGGAAAGGTGACTGTCAGCTCCATAATCCAGCAGAAGAAACACCCTAAATTTGGAAGTAGAAACTAGATACGTTCAAGCTACAAATAACCTGCAGCAGCAGAGGTTTTTTATTCTGAGGCAAGCTAGCTCTTGGTGCAATTTTCTTTGGTATTCAGAAGCTTCTTTAATACTTCAGCCTTTTTAATTAAGGCTAAAATACTTCCAAAAGGGGTACTATAATGCTATATACAGAAAGTGTATGGTTAAAAATTAACAACCCACATTAGATAGGAAATCAAATTAAATTAAGATAAAGTTCCTCAGGTATTCATTTATGTATGTATCTTCCTTTGAGTCCTATTTTCCTTCTGGTTACTACTAATCTCTGCTATCAGGGGAATATTCAACATGAATTGAAGTGGTAGAAGACATGGCTCCATTCCTGTTATTTGCTATCTCCACACACACATAAAACAATTCACACAGAACTTTA
>QWTY01054913.1:0-10327 GCA_008033365.1 Pseudorectes ferrugineus | reverse complement strand
AGTTTGCTCAGCTCTAGCAATTTATACTAAGGAACACACCAAAGGAAGCATTTAACACATTTAAGGCATTTTTTCTACACTGCAGTAGGTACACAATGTACCAAATGTTCCTTCAGATAAATATTAGATTTATAAACTATTTAGTCGTTTTTGTAGTGCTGAAAACATCTAAATATCCAACTGGTCACAAACATAAATAAATCAAGGTAACAAAACAGCATGTATCTACTTAATCTATTTTCTCACTGAAATGTCATAACATGGCATTCCACTTGATGGTGCCATGAACTGTCTGAAGGTAACAATGGTTGCATATTCATTCACTGATGTAGTAAAGTAATAAGAGAAGTCATTGATAAGTATCTGAATCTGGAATATTTAAACCTCTAACATTCCTGCTGAAGCAGGGAAAAACCAGGGGATTCTCTGTTACATTCAGCAACTGTAAAAACAACTACTGGTTCCAGGAAAAATGGCGTAATATAAAGTCCTATTATATAGATGGGTGGGTGGTTCTGAACATTTTTTAAGAGAGTGCCAAAGAAGCGACACAGTTCACATGAATCCCACAGCATTATTAGAAATTAAGCCGCAGTGAGGGAAGCTGTCTTACTTCTGCTTTCACACATAAAATTGCCATCAACAGAAAGGAGAAAGTCCTCCCTGTTAGAAAACTGAAGAGAAGCCTCCTTCTTTATACTGCTTTTTCAAACTTCTAAGACATTTTACTAAAACTTTCCTGGCTGGTTAACACACACTATAAAAAGCCTCTGACTGCATGTTCCCACCAGGGTAAATAATGTTCGGCGTGTATCCCAAGCCACGTCAGATGGATGCACACACATGCGCACACACAGACCAGCCAGTGAAGAGCTGCTGAAGCAGCCTCCAGCATTAAAGCATTAACAACTCTTCTCAGTGAGAGAAAACACTGACATTAGCTCCCTAAGAGCCTCAGTGTAGGAGGCTTGTCACCGCAAGCCAGGGACAAAGTGGATGAGACTCTCCATTTGGCAAAGCTTTGCCACCCAATAGTTAAACTTTATTTTACTAATGATTCACATCTGTGACATTACGCGGCTTTGACAAACATGGAACTGCTTTTCAAAACAGCATTATCCTTGAATCAGTTCCTGGCACAGCGTCTGACCGCAGAACTGTGCCAGGGCACAATGCCTGCCTCCCAGGGAAGGCAATGCATTCCACCAAGCAGCCCGCACACCAGTGTCACAGCCGAGGGCTCAAAGCCCAAATCAATCCTCCAAGCCATTCCTCCTTTCAATTGCAACCCAGCTGGGTCACCCAGAAATCAGAGGTTTGCAAGTCAGTCCTGTCATACTTCTCTACAGACTAAAGTAGACATTTCCATTAGAGCACAGGATAAATCACGTGTATCTGTAGGTTTATGGATTGTGAAACTTCCACTAACGTTCATTTTAAATACTACCTGAAGTATTTTTCTCCATCTCTTTCTTTTTTATAATAAAACTATAAAATAGGATGTTAAGTCAGTATGACAAGCCACTTCTGAAGGGAGGACTCCAGAAAGCATTCAAATCAAGGCAAGTCTTAACAGCAGTGAGTTACCATAAAGAGGGAGGTGTGACTGAACACCAGTCTCACAACTGAAGAACAAGATCTAACCTTGAGGGGCAAGGCACAAGCAATCCACAACAATCCATACAAAAAGACTGAAACGCGGACAAAGAGCTAAAATAGCTCCCACAGCAGTTGCTTTCTGAATGACTGATTCTACATCTACTGACAAAAAAGGAGGCGAAAAAGATCTAAGAGAAACCAATACACACAAGCAGTAATTTAACACTTTACAGAAAGACAGTTATAGTGGATCAGCAGCTCTGCAACAAATGAGAATAAACAGCCTATACAATACTCTAGTTCATAAAGAACTGACCTCTAGAACTTTTCCTTTCCTTTGCTTTGTAACAATCTAGGCAGACCACAAATCCACATTTTTGGCAGACCCAATGAATGTTAAATAATGTGGCTTCACATGCATCACACATCTCACGGACTCCTCTCACTGCTCTCTTCCATGCAATTTTGGCTGAAATACAAAATAAGCAGAATAAAAGGACTGAAATTTAAATGCAAAGCACAGAATGAATAGTCTTTATAGATGAAGCATTCATAAGTTTCCCCTCAGACACAACTGGGTTTTGGGGGAGGAAAGTGATCCTTCATAAACAGGCCATCAACATCTACCCCCTTAGTTCCATTACACAGCATCCCCTTCAACGCTACTATCAACACATTATAAAGAAATAAAGCATTCAGAAAACACAGACTAAAGTCACACAGAAAAAAATATTGCTGCAAGTATGAAGAACTTTTTTAACATATACTTTTAACCCCATGCACTCAAGAGAGCTGGGTTTTTTACCTGACTGCCCATGGGACATGTTTGATCTCAAGGGCAGCCAAACCAGTGAGCTGGACAGTAGAAGCAGGCAGGAGGGGAGGGAGGTGCCTGTTCAGGAGACCTGGCTAGTAGTACATGTTTTCTGCCCCACTTCCTCCTCACACAGCCTGGAATTAGCAGAGCCACCAGACTGTGCCCATCTGCCGTGGGCCAGAAGGACGGACGGTGGCTTTGGTGGGGAGGAGGTGACAGTGTCAGCACATGCTCTGCGGGGCCCGCGCTGCTCCGCTCTTCTCCTTTGTTTTGGGAAGGAGACACATCAGAAACACACCATTTGTTGGCAGCAGTCAGTACCTGGCTTGCCACAGGCCTTGGCTGGGAGCTGGCTGCTCTGGCTGGAGAGCTGGAGGCCAAGCTGGGAATGGAGGCTGCTCCAAAGCCAACAGCAGCCTGGCCCCAGCCCCAGCCCAGCACAGCCACCAGCACAGGGAGGGGATGGGGCTGGCCCACTGAGGAAGGAACCCTTCCCAGCATGTCCTCTTACCAAACAGCCAAGGAAAATCCAACTGCCGGGGAAGAGAGCTACGCAAAAGGAAGCAATGGTCACCCAAGAAAAACTGCAGAATGCTTGAGAGCTCGGAGGGTTCCTTACCGTCTTTTTTCACCCAGGACATGGCTGTTTTCTCAGACGTTACCAACTGACAAAATTTATCCCCTATGATATCTAGAATGTATTTAGAAGTTTCTAGGTCCAGTTCATCATCTTCGTAGTTTTCATGTGTCCATAAACTCAGTGCTTCATCATCATATTGATCAGGAGAGGAGAAACCATCTATCCTAACCACTCCGTTCTTACTAAAAGATAACCTAAAAATGAAAACAGATAGTTTAACTGCATGTATCATTATACTCTGTGACTTCCAGTTTACTTGCTACTTTACCTTGCTGCTTAAATCTTACAACACAAAAGTTTTCACCTTCTCATCCTACAATATTTTTTTAATTTTAAAATAAATCCTACTGATGAAAATAGTTTTAAAATGACCATTAAGGAAGCATGAAAACTAAAACTAACTGTTTAGGAACTTTTTTGCATTCCGTTCACTCATCGTTCTCTCTCTCTAGCATTTATTACTTCTTTAAAATTGCAGACAGAAAAATTCTTTTTTTTCTTTTTAATTTTGGTTCAAGTTTGGTTCCCCCTACTCCTCACTTTCAATTTTCGGAATGCCTGTGACAGCAGTCACTGACTAATATTTTACAGATTTTTGTATCCTACTGTTCTCATTCTGAGAAAACATGAGTTCAAACACTACACTTAAATTTTTCTAGGCAGAACAAATCACTAATAGAAGATAACATTTTTGTATCCACTAACTCTGACCTTTAAAAGGCTTTCCTGTTACCCTACCCAGTACCGTTCCACTAACTCTGGCTATTTTTAAGCAGTAACAATTAATTATTCCATCTTAACCAAAACAGGAAAAGTCATTACACAGATGTGATTATAACAGTTAAGGAATTTATGCCAGCAAAACAGTCCTGAATTTAGAAGTACCAAAACTGACATTTAGATATGTATTCAAATGAACAAGATGAAATGATCAACTTTCTGCTACAACAACTTTCAACAAAAGTGTAAACTTCTTTTGCAATTCAAGTCCTACTATCTAAACAAAATGAAAATAATTAAATGGCCCTAAAATTTACCACAATATAATCAAAACATTCAAGTTTTTAAATTCCATACTAGTTTTTTAAAATGTTGGCAAACCTTTATGTTCTCTCCTTTATACAGAGGGAAAAAACCCCACCAAAATTCCAACTTTGCCACATTAGGAAGCAAATATTCCTACAGAGAAGGCATTCACAGTCCAACCTTGAAATGATTCCTATAGATCTACCAAGTCTTGTAACTGAAGAGTCATTTTTAACCCCATTTAGGGAACAGTTTCTTGTCGAAAACAAGTTGGATTAATATTGACAGCACAGTCCATACACAAATTGAAGCTGTTTTACCCTTTCTTGGCGCTTTCTGCACCACATGCACTACACTGCACCCCAGGAAATTTTCTTCCTTGTGAGTTTTCCTTGATGGGCCATTAGTTGTGAAAAAGGAGGTCACAACTACTCTCTGTCCTCAGAAAACTCCCAGAAAACCCTGAGCAACATTCCCACCATATACTGGCATAAGAACAATTACGAATAAGTGCAACTCTGCGGTTGTACAACTTGTCCAGAAAAACTGAAGCTTGCCTTTTGAAAATCCCACTTCAAATGTCAGACACCTGTGTAATGGTGATGTGCTGTATTTTCTGCTTGCCTAAGGTGCACCAGGCAGATGTTCTGATGTCTTTGCTAAAAAGCTTTAAACAGTGATGAAGTCAATCCACAAAAGAAATACAAATGTAAATACTGTTAAATTAGATGCTGGCTTTTATCAGGTGGACTGACTGAGCCAGAAAAATCAGACATACTTTCAAGTACGCCAGTCCTTTGTCAGTACTATTCTTAAAAGCTGAAGCACCGCATTACCAGGAAACAAGTCGTACTTACCGCCGAAAGTAGTAAAATCTACAAAATACTGGTGAGTGAGTTGGTTCTTCTCCTTTCTTACTTCTTATTAACCTACATTCTCTGCATTTTTGCAAATTTGGTCCTATTTCAGAACAAGAATCATCCTGCAAAAAGGACTCTCCCGTTTGCTTCAGCTTCTTTACTTTGCGCCAATCTTTTAACACCGAGCGAGGTATACCAGCTGCAAAAGTAAGGAGAGCTTCAGATGAGGTACTGGCACTGCTCACTCACAGATCACAGCCAAGATAGTCAGCGTCCAACATTTTTTTCAGGTACATTTGTTACCTGCATAACGTATTTCATTTTTATTTCCACTTGCCTGCCTGTCAGCATCGAAGCTAAAAAAGCAAAGGTACCAATTAACCTTACAGAGGCAGAAGCACAGTTAAGCTCCCAAGACACTACATTTTCCTTTATATTAGGTGTATCATTCACCAGATACTCTACTGAAACCATCTTCAGAATCTCATTCTGACAAAAAAAGCAAAGACACATGATATCGCAAGAAAGTTAGGCTGGAACTCTGTTTCAAGTGAAGGTGTAGGCAAAAAAGGCCACAGTTTTATGAATAAAAGCAGACCTTAAAAAAACCAACCCAAAACTAAACTCCAATTCCTTCAAAACTTTTTTTTTTGAAGGTTACAAATATGACTGCAGAATAGCAGCTATATTCACAGAATCCATTTACACTCCGTCTGGTTTGTTGGCTTTGCAAGGCTGAGCAATATAATTCTATTTTTGATACTGAAGTCAGCAGATCTGACACCAAGTAACATGAGGAGCAAGTCTATTGAGTAATAAGTGCAATTTTCACATACAGGTTTTGAAACTGAGCCCTGTTGTTATTTAACCAAGCTTTCATTTTAAGGAGTCTTAAAAGTGGCACCATGCTTATCTGCAGACAGAGAAGTATCTGTCATTTCATCTAGCACTACTCTTGAAAGTTCATGTCCTGTAAACAGGGATCTGATGTAGGATGATAAAGGGGTCAGGGTGCTAACTGTGGACTTGGTACCTGGCTTCAGATTGGTATTTTGCCAGAGATGACTTGTGCAAACTTTGCAAGTGACAGACTGCCTATGCCTCAGTTCATGGCCTCGAAACCACACTCCATACTCATCCAAGGCATGACAGTAACTGGATTAAAACCAGGAGCAGAAAAGGCCCAAGTACAGGTTTACTAGTCCAAACCAATGTTTTCTGCCCTGGAAGCAGAGATCCTGGGTGTCATCTGGGAGCTGCTAGACTTCAAGCTCTGTGGGCAGGCACTTGGAAGACCCCCAACAATTGCAGGGCTGTGAAATGCCTGCCTTTGCAGGAGGGAGCCTCACAGCCTGGAGCTCCGAGTGCTCTGGCTAGTGCATGAGCTCCCGGGGCTTTCCAAAACAGCACCAGGACAAAGCACTCTGCAACCCTGGCAGAATCCACATACCACCCATGCTGCAGAACTGCCACTGAGCCCCAGATCCCAAAGCACAGTTAGGTACCTCCAGCCACCTACAGAGAACCCACGCAGCTGTTCCAAGGGAACATCATTTTTCCTGAAAGCTCCTCAAGACTGACTATGATTTTGTGTAAATCTTTGTGGAAAGTTCTTTTTGAAAGAAAAATCTCTGACCAGCTCTCTTGCAGAAATTTACCACTAAAAAAATGTTTTGCAACAATACAAAGGTCATAAACACATGTTAAATGTACGCATTTACAGTTTACTTTAAGAAGTGAAGCTGAAAAAGATTTTACAGGCATGTTTGCCTTGATCTTCCCTTTACTTGGGAGCAGAAGGAAAAACTAATACTATTATGACTGGACCAAATATCCAGAAGACTTCAGATGGACTACAACACTTCCAGCACCCAGGAGAATTCAGCCATCAAGTACTCTCAGATACCAGAAGAGTAACTTTATACACCAGACAGTGAAAAGCCACAGAATGTAATTACAGGCAGCATTGCTCATTTTCTTCCTACCTGTACTTAAAAATTCTTACAAGAAGTAATTTAATGGTAGACTCTCTCATACTTAACCAGACCACAGACAAAGAAGAGTCCTTGGAGAAGAATAAATTGGGATAAAAAATAAGGCAAGTTTTTAAATAAAATCCCTTATGTTGGCAGACCAGTTTCTCTTTTCAGATTAATCTAGTTACAATCTGCTACACGTTACAGTATTATATTTAAATTGAAATTTGTATTTCCTTAAATTTTTTTATTCCTTAAACAAGAGGGATGTTAACACCATGTACTACACATGCTCGTTAGGAGTGTGAAATGATTCTCCCTTAAACCTTTCATTAAATTAACCAAATCATAACTGAGTGGCATCAGGCTCTCAAGGAACTGCCTCTGGCTTTCTGATCAAAGGATGAATTAGAGTTCAACAACAGAGAATCTTTCCCTCCAGCAGTGCTCTAAAAATAAACGTATTAGATCTTAAAATTAAAAAAAAAAACCCAACATATATATATATAGCTCGATACAAGTGGCACAACTATATGCACCAGCCTGCTCAATTCTGATGGACAGCATAAACCAGTTTGTTTACTGCTTATTTTTAGGCCAGGAACCAGTTTGTTAACACAGATATACAAAATGCTCTGTATCTTACACCAGGATATTTCAAATGGCCTCAAGACAGATAAATCTGGACCTACTCATTTACACAGGCATGCTTTTTAGCTCTTTTCCCAGCTATCGTGCATGACAAACCCTCCAGGATTAACAGTGTTGGACTTCACACTCCTCTGTGTCTTCCAAATCAGATTAATATACTCACTGCTGTTACTGCCGCTCTGTAACTTCAGCTTGCTTTTTTCTTTGGCGCTCCTGCTAAGAACACCATTTGGTTTCACTTCTTCCTCGGTATCACCCTTTTTTTTCTGCAAATCATTTTGTTTCTTTTTGTAAGTTGGCTTGGGCTGCCGTTTAGTCCTTTGCTCTGACTTGCTCTCGCTTTCATCAGAGTCACCGCTTTCAGAGCCAGACTCATAAGTTCGTTTTCCTTTTCTCCTTGGGTGCTTGTCTTCCTTCACAAACTTATCTGCCAAGATTTTGCTATCTATGTTATTTTGCAAATCATTTGATGTAGAAGCTATTAAATTGACAGTACACGGCTTAATAATTTCTGAAACACTGTTCCCTGAATTCTCTTTTTTATTAGTGTTTTTATCTTCCTCCGAATGCCTTGTTAGCCAAGCCTTTTTCAGTTTAGTGTGGTAGTTTGGCTGACTCGTCTGGGAAGCCTGCCCACTGCCTACAGAGTTCGCTTTGTTTATTGTATTACAGACGATAGCACTGTCTAGGGAGAGAGAGGTTGAAAATGTCTGATTTTTCACGGAGTTGGACTCGGTCTCCGCGGTGTTACTACTTTTAAACTGAGCCGCAGCCAACGCTGCCTTGTGCTTTTTCAAATGGACAAAGTCGGTAGAGGTGGAGAATCCCGAGCTGGGCTGAGCGGCGCTGCCTGTGCTGCCAGCAGCGGATGCAACCGGAGCCGGAGTGCTGACCTTGCACTCCTGGGGCTGCGCCGCCGCCTGGCCGGCCGCTCTGGGGGCCGTGCACTCCAGCGGCGCGCAGGACACCGCGCTCGACACCGAGTAAGTCACTTCGGAGCTCCCCCGGCTCGACACGCTGGTCGTCGTCGCTGCTGATGCGGTGACATCCGTTTTGGTGCTGCAGATGATAGTTGTGGTAGGGGTGACAGCGCGAGGAATGCTGCCTTGCGAGACAGCTGGAAATTTCTTTTCATACTGTGTGCGAGCACTGTCTGAGTTCATATTTGGCAGGATGATTCTTCCAGTCTCCCTGGCTTCCGCTGTTTTCAGGCAATCTGCTTGATTTGTCACAGCTGAAGATCTCTCACTAACTCGATCTTTGGAAGCAGACTGCATTACTGGTACATTCTCGTATTTTGTGCTAGAAGGGGGACGCACAATAACAGATGCTGTAGCGGACTGCGACTTTCCACTCATTCTTTCACTGTGCCAATCGACTTTTTCATTATTTGAGGCATTATTAGACTTCCACATTTCTGATAAATTCTGTTCTGAAGTGCCCTTGTAAACAGTTTGGGCTTCCTTGGGCTCAGGTACTAAAGTTGGCGGTTTCTGCAACTCCTGTATTTTGCCACCACCAGCATTAACGGGTTGAACAGGGGTTAGAGTTGGAGGTGAAAGGCTGCTATAGCTGCTCTCCTTCTTCTCCAGGTTCTGGTGCACAGGAGGGTGAAACACAGGGGCCCTATGCAAGGCAGGCATACTCCGGAGTGTATTTGAAGATGAGACTGACAACTGAGTAGGGCTCCTGCTGTCACTTCTGAAAGAATTTACAGAGTGAGACTGCACTGACTGTGAAAGCTGCTCGGGTATCTTGCTTGTAGAGCCTTCGCTCTCTGGTTGGTGCTTAATTAAAGGTGGAGGTTTTGAAAGGGAAGAAATGTAGGAGGGGAGAGCCTGGGGACTAGCTGCTGTTGAAGGACAATTAGTTTGCTTATCAACATATGCACCTGAAGCTTCCTTTGATGGGTACGATCTTGGTGGTTCATTTACTACACTGTTAGACAGGGTAGTGAAATAGTTACTCTGTGGCAAACTCTGTGGAACTGAATGTTTCATTTTATACAGTTCTGACACAGAACGTTCAGCATCTTTGTCATATTTTACTGAATGGCTTTTGGGACTTGAAGATAAGGATGTTACCCTGGAGTAGTTCTCTCTCTCTCCCTCCAGTGCCTTTATTTTAGCTGTAAAAGGAGCAACTTCAATACTTTCTTGGAGTATCCGTCTGTGTTCTTCTTTGTATTTGCTCAGTCGTTCCCCAGTCTCCTGTGGTGGCCTTGGCAGCTGGTTCAACATTGGATCTGCATAATGTCTGTGCATATGGCTCTCCTTTGCTGTCTGCGTTCTGCTCTGCTCTAGCTCACTCTTCACTGGTGCAGTGGTAACAGAACGCAAAGGTTCAACAAACGCTTTCCTCTCCAGTTCTCTGTTTGAAGAAAGGTTAAGCAAACACAGGTTAGTCTGAATGTAGTACAATGTGCTAGACGGAAGACCTTTCTTCCCATGCCCTGAACAAAGTTATCTATTAACACAAAACAAACTTCTCTCTATATTAAGTACAATTTTCAGAAATCTTCAAATGACTCATGAACTCAAGTACCATTCCAAGTCAACAAGACAACACACTGACAAGCCTGTGTCCCCCACAGGCAACCATGTCTACAAATAAACTAAAAGGAAACTAAAAGGCAACATCACTTGCTGAAATGTACCCTCTGACACAGAGTTCAACAGCAAACTTACTCTTTGCGATGCTCTGCAATACTTTTGGACAAAGGTGGGCTGGAATGCGTAGTCAGTTTGAGAGGCCGAAG
>QWTY01054911.1:0-13964 GCA_008033365.1 Pseudorectes ferrugineus | reverse complement strand
TTGAGCAATAAGAAATTGTCAGTACCTGTTTTTCCTGACTGTTGAGTATCAGGTGTAATTTAAGAGTCATTTTTGGGAAATATTCTTTCAGCCCGTTGCCCCTTGTCAGCAGCCTCCCTCAGCCCCGTGTGCCTGGGGAATTATTCTAATGCACAGCTCTTGCCAAGGCCTGTTACCTCCACATTCGACAATTAAACATCAAAAGTTACACTTTAAACCCTAACATTTATATTTTAAAAAAAAGCTTTTTTTAATCTCGTTTTTTCTTTATCTTCTTCATAATGTAATTTCCTGGGCATTTAAGGCTGTCCATGGGATGCTGATGGCCTCAGATATATTTTTTAGAAAATATCATGTTTGCATTGTCAGAATTAGATGTGTGCCCTCGTTCAGAGTGACTCCATCGGTTTCTGCCCCTATTTTTTCTGTCAGGGTTTTGTCCAGGCCTTTCTGGGCTTTTCACTGGAGGTTCTGCTGTTATTTCACCCCAAATCCATGGAAGGAGTGGAGCACGGGGGAAGCTGGGCTGGATCTCTTGTACTGCAGCTTTTGTGCTAAAGCTGCTCTCGGGCTCTGGGGTTTTGTGTGTTTTTATCACAAACCAGAGCGTGCTGACATCACTGACAATTCCCAACTCTGTTTTCACCCCCCTCACACAAACAAAAAGGAGAAGGAGCCTCTTCTATTCCCATTTTTTGTCCAGCTCAGGTCTCTCCACAGCTTTTTATTGAGCAGAAGAACCAAGGAAGTGAAATAGCAGAGAGAAGTTTGTCATCCTTGTTCTCACCATCGACTCCAGCACGTTTAAAATCGAGTTTTTATCTCTGGCAATTGAGTGTCTCTTCACAGAAAAATACTGGAAGTTCTTGGAATTGCAAACATATCAGGCCACGAGCCAAGCTTTCCCTGGCTAGGCAGTGACAAAAGCTGCCAGTGGATCTGAGTTTTATGTGGTGTTTTTTTGCTGTTGAGAAACTACTGTTCTCTCTGAGGTCATCAAAACTTACTGGAACTGGGATTCGATACTGGATTTTAATCATTGTTCCGGAGTTAAAATGGGAATTCTCACTTATGGAACACCCATCAGGTCGTAGCTGAAGCTGTTCATCTGGAAATTTTAAATGAAGTTTTAGCCCAGTGTATTAGTAATTTTAGCAGAATGTTCTAATCCAGAATGAAAATCAGATGTTCCTCACGGAAATAGGGAAGTCCAGACAATGGGTATTGTGTTTAGGATACCAGACTTGTGGTCTTCCTTTTTTTAATTTTATTTTCATTGTTTACATTGCAGGCAAGTCTTTGTTCATTTTAAGGGATAAAGCTATTAGTTTTAAAAGTTTGTATCCAAAAATATTTCTCTTGAGTTGTATAAAAAAACCGGGTTTTCTGGAAATTCATTGCCCTCATGAACGGACTCCTGGTGAGTGAGGAATTTTTATGACTCCCTTAAAAAACAATTGCAGGCATTCCACAAATAAACAATGCATTGATTTGGGGGGGCATTTTAATGACTATTTTATAATTATTTGTTCTCCAGTGTTTATTTCGGTGTGGTATGTTGTAATTTTTAACTTAGTTATCCTAAGAATTCTCTTGTACAGCAGAGAGAGTAGAGCTTTGGAGCAGGAGCCAATTCCCAAGTGCAGACACAGGACTGACTCTGATATTCCATTGATTTCCATGACTCCTGGAAGAAGAGCTGCAATAGCTCAGTCCAGCTGCTTTCTCCTTCTTTTTGCATCTTGTTTTGGCAATTCTGATCTCTCTTCCTCAGTTAGATTTTCCTCCCGCGCCTTTCATGACTAAACTTCACGTGTGATTTTTCTTTTGTTTTATTTCTCTCCTTTCAGGGCTGGTTTTGCTGAATAGCTGGTTGTAGTCACAGCTCCACCAGATTTGATTTTTCCTGTGTGTAACCCCTTGTGAGTGACAGTTCTGATTTTCCTGGCACGAGGATGCAGTGTCCATGCACACCAGCAGAAACCCTGACTTTGCACAAGAGGCTTGTTTGAAAAATTGGGATGAGGGGCACTGAACAATCCTGGATTGCTCCTTGTCCCAGGGGGAGCAGCAGTTCCATGCCCACTGCTGCTTTTGGACAGCATTTATTTTTGCTGCTCAATCTGCAAATAATCCAGCAGATGCTGTTATCAGCAGTAGAGTCTGTGATTCAGCTGCAGGATTTTTGCTGATTTTGAGTCACGTCAATAATATTTTGTTCACCCAGAGCAGAGCTCAGAGGGAAAATGCTAACATTTAGAAACTGGAAGATGTTGTGCAGCCAGGATGAACCTGTTGCTTGGGGTTTCAGATGTTTGGGGTTAATTTCCTCTCTATCCAACCTCTGTGTGTGTCATTTATGTTCTCAGCAAGTTTGTCCTCAACCCCTTTAATCCATGAGGTAGAAATGTTGCAGGTTTTTACAGAAAAAAAACAGATTAAGTGGCAGTTTTGTACAGAAAAAAACAGATTAAGTGGCAGTTTTTTACAGAAAAAAACAGATTAAGTGGCAGTTTTTGTGCTTGCAGCAGTCCTTGGTGTGGGTTTGGGAGCAGGGGGTGGCTGAGCAGAGAGAACTTCTGTGTATGCACATAAATAACACAATATAAATATGGGCAGCACTGACATCAGCACAGAGGCTGATCAGATTTTGTCAGTCCTTTCTCATTCGAGGGAGCCTGGCAGACTTTCAAAGGTTGCTGCTGTCAGAAAATGATGAAACAGAAAAAAAAAAAAATACAAATCAAAGATGCCGTGATCTCCTTCCAACTCTGCAAGAGCATAAAGTCACTGTGTCAGAAACCAGATCACTTCTCAATTTTCCAGAGCAGCACAGGGACAGCGTCAGACAGCAGAGCTGGCAGGGCTGCTCTGGTGCTCAGGGGCTCCGGGAGGGAGCAGGATGCTGTGCAGCCCCATTATTCCCTGGGATTTGCCCACTCTCTGTTCCAAACGTGCTCACAAGGGTTCCTTATTTTTCTGTCTGCATCAGTATTTCTGACTGTGACAAAGTGATTTATGTCACAGTTCAGCACTGGCTTGGCCTCAGCAAAAAGATCAAAGAAATGGATGTAAACATCAGAGCAAGAATAAGTAGGTGTCCAAAACGGGGTCTTGTTGGCTGTTTTTAGAAGGTGAAATGAAGCTGGGTTTGTGTAAGTTCAGACTTGGCAGGACTCTACAATTTCGAATTAATCAATGAATTTTACAGAGGTTTTATTTCATCAACATAAAAAACTCGGAGCAAAAGATAAATATTTTTATTGTAGAGGAGCTGAGCAATCAATTCTTTGTGTACCTCTCCACGCCGGGGTTCCTGCACAACCCCCAGCAGCAGAAAGAATTCATTGAAAAGCAGAGCCTCTTGCTGCTTTATTGCTCTGCCCAAAATCGGTATTTGTGCTTTTTAGCCCCTCAAGAATCACTGGAGGGATTTAGAAGCACTCACAGGTCGGGGCTGGGGCTGCCCCCGCTCCTGGGGTGGGTGGGATGCTGTGGGCACCCACGGGCCCGTTCCCACTCAGCCCAGGACAAGCCCAAAAGGCTGATGGTGCAGAGTGGGAAATCTCACATCCTCCCTGCTGACTGGGAGGTGACTGGGGGAGAGCCGCTGGTGCTGGGCAGTGTCAGCACCTCCGAGGGAATTAACGCAGAGGGGAGCAAACCTGGCTGAAACTTGGGTGTCATGGATTAATAACACAATACTGAAATTAAGGATCTTCTCAAATTCCAGTTGTAACAGCTTCAGCTTCACTCAGCTGTATCTTAAAGCTACATGCACACTAATCTGAAATAATTTGTCATTTATTTTGCAAGTTGCTTGAAAATTTTATTATTTAATGTCCAAACAGCTCCCCAGACAAAGAGATTTCTTGCTGCTTTCTTTTATGATAGAAGAGCTAATGGATGAGTGAATTATCACAGAAAAAGCAACATCTTCACATTGTATTTCCCTCGGAGTTCTTCCCAATGCAAAATGAACGTGCAGCCTCTGTTTGAAATAATTAGCCGTGGTTTGCTGGGGGAATTTTGGGACTTTCATGTTGCACTAGCTTTTGATCAAAATTTCCCTGCACTGCCTCGTTTAATTCTGGCCATCTGGATTAAAAGGCTCTCTTAATCTTAAATACAGATTGTAACTCTTTCTTTTTGGAGTGCGCCGCCATAAAATTCGGGCGGGTTTCCAGCTTTCTTCATTAAAGCTTGCTTTATTATGGTTTGTCGGCCATTAAATGATTGTTATGCACAATGGGCACTTGATTATAATTTGCTGGAGCTGGGAATCAGTTACAGCAGCAACGCAGTTCTGTAATTAAAAGAAAGCATGTTTCTACCTGCTGGCATCTCCTGAGAGCTGCTGAGGGTGAGGAGAAAACAGAGTTGAAAGGCAACAATTTCTGCTAATAAGACATTTAAGGGCTCTGATCTGCCAGTGTTTTGTGCTGTGTTGTGGAAGTGTCTTTTTTTTTTCCATAATCACTGGGTTTGAACCAGAATCTGTGGTTTGTGACAGGGATAAAAAGGCAGTTTTATTTGTCATAAATCTTCTCCCATCTTTTCTTTTTGTTTGGGGTTTAGGAAGGAATGTGCGTTTCTCGCAGGAAAGGAGCAGTCGGGGATCCTTGAATCCTCTCTGAGTTTTGTTTCTGCTCTTGTGGGATTTTTTATCAGGGAGCTCAATCTCACTCTTACTGTTCTTTCACCTGTAAAGTTTTGAAAAACTGTGAGAAAATTGGTAGCTTTAAAATTATTTTTGAAGGGGGTTTTTCACAGGTGTTTGTGCCATTTACTTTTATATTTTGGCTGTTGGGAAATTGAAAGAAATAAATGTAGGTTTTTCCAAGCTGCACAGTTGAACTGTTATGGACAAGTGTGGCATAGCTGGTGGTGTAATTTAATCTGATTTTAGCAGTGTGTTATGGATAACCCAAAGTAGATACATGATAATTTAAGAAACATTAGAAAATATTTCTTTATAACATTGAAGTTATGCAGCAGCTTTGTAATGCTTATTTTCCTGAACTTGTGTCTGCCCTTTCTCCTAAAATTCCATCTTTGAGATGCCTTCTAAAAAATCTGCACCTGGAAAACTTTAGTGGGAGCTGAACTGGTGGATGTTTGGTGAGACGAAGCTGCTACATAAAATAAGTTCATTTTAAATTTTACAGGCATCTGTTGGGCTGAAAACAATTTTCTGCCCCAGCTGAGACCTGGAGAGATGCAAACGCTGCGTGTGCAACAAATTCCTGTCTTGCCATGAACCATTGGTCTGCAGGAACTGTGCACACAGGAGGCCAGGAATTTGCTTTTTAACGTCTCTCAAATTGATCTCAAATTGGAGCTGTCAAATTAGTAATTAAAACGTTCCTGGTGGGCTGAAATTGATGATAATGTAGGCTGTGGGCTGAGCAAGATGGTGCAAAAATCAAGGAAACCTGCAGGATTTAAGTGCTCTCTCCCACAATTCCAATAGGAATTCTAACAACAGTTCCAATCAACAAAACCAGTTCTAATCAGAGTTGTTGGTGATTTAATCAGGAGTTTTCAGTCTTGCTAAACAAGTGAGGAACAGAGACTGGAATAAAACCAGGACTTTATAATTCTGCCTCTCCTCAGCATGGGAACCCTGGCGTTCTGGTGGACACACAACTGAGATGTGCAAGTCTTCTGAGGAAAATTGTAACAACTTGGAAATTCAGAGTTACCTGAAAAATCCTTTCTTTTCCTTTTTATGAGGGTTTTTTTTTAATACCTTTGTTGCTTTTGGAAAAAGTAGAAGGCTTTGCTTGTGAATCTCATCTTCTCGATGGCAAGCCCTTGCACTGCCTTTGCCAATAGTTTATTTCACGTGTATTCGGTCCAGTTTTCTTTTCACATGTGTGAAATAACATTTTGGCAAGTGGTAAACAAAATATATACAGCGAAGAGAAAGAGACCTGTGTTTTTTATTTAAAGTGAAAAGATACATTTTATGAAATAATCCTTTCCTTGAAGTGAATAATTAAAGCTAAAATAAATAAGATCTTATAAGAGATTGCCCAGTAATTATGTAACTTTTAAGAAAGAAGGGTTGATGGTAATGCAGTCTTTTCACTTGACTGGGTTTTTCTTGGAAAAGGGCAGGATCATGTGATGCTGTACCACAGTGTGTGAGAGCAGTTTGCTGGTACAGAATCCAAACATCACAAAGGGATTTCCAGAGCCCAGATGTTTATCAGTCCTCCCTCCTGGAAGGGAGCAGGAAGGTTTTTATTCCAGCTTTGCTGAGTGCTTCTCCACAGCGGGCATTTGTCCAGGGGGACTGGGCACTTGGGCATGGCCTGCAGAGCATTTATGGCTGAGGAAAGAAAATTGCTCCTGTGGCTCCCTGGGAGCTGTGAGAAAATCCATCCTGAGATATTCCGGGGTCAGGAAATGCTGGGCTGTGCTGCTCTGGGGGCCCCGCAGAGCCTCCCACCCTTTGGGAATGGCAGCACCTCTGGGATTCAGCAGGGCTCTGGGAGGGCTCAGGGATGTTCCTCCCATCGGGGCAGAGTTCAAACACAAATGTGCTGAGTTTTTAGGGTTTTGGACCTCCACATCTGACAATTGATTAATGTTTTGCTGTTGTGTTGAATGCCAACTGCATCAAATCAGGAGTGTCCCCAGAGGGTTCTTCTGACCCCCAGAGATATTCTGAGGTGATTTGTTTTAGACTTGGCTCAGCTGGTCAGAGCATGGTGCTAAAAACACCAAAGCTGTGGGTTTGATCCCTGTGTGGGCCATTCACTTTAGAGTTGGGCTTGTATTATCATAACTAAAGATACACTTAAATATATTTTAATCACATATCTGCTTGTCTGCTTTCACAGAATAACTAAATTAATTAAGTTGATTTAGACACCTAATCCTACCAGATAACATGATCATTTCAGGGGAGAAGGGAAAAGATAGAAAGCAACCAAAATCTAGTTTAAAATTAAAAAAAAATATGTCAAAACAAAACCAAATGTTGATCTTTATTTGCTGTGTGATAGTTGTAGTTCCAAAACAGAAAACTAATGACATTGAAACTGCATATCGTGAGCTGGGCACGCATTCTTTTACCATTTATTTCTATAATCCAGCAAAAGAGAGGTATTTTTCCAAAAATCTTCTTTACCATCTCTTTGAGCATTGCTGTGTTTGCTGTGCTTGGCTGGAAGTGCAGCTGTGCTTGATTTGACATGGGCAGTTACAGTCTGACAACAGCACAACAAAAATTCACAGTGAATTAAATGATGTTTTGGTTCCTTTTAGTTCTGAAATGTGTATGTCAATCTTTAATTGTAGCAAATAAAAGAATGTTTTTATAGGAACGTGCAGGATCCTGGTGCTAATCAAATATGATAAGGTCACTCCTATGCAGATATTGTGAGGTTTTGGAAGGTCTTTGCACAAAACCTGCTACCACGAGCCCTCTTCTGAAAGGGTTTTCTTTCAAAAATCGGAATCAAAGAGTTACTGAGGGCTGTGGCTCTCAAAAATGCCCATTCAAGCTCTCCTGTTGTGGTTATTGATAATAAAGTCAGGATTTAAGGCAAGGTCTTCTCATGACTGTAACTCTAAGGTTAATTTATCCCTGCAGTTCTTTCCAAAGTGCAGGCAGATCCTGTTATTTGTATTTAATGTATCTGTAGTAACAATCAACTGCTGAAAAATTATAATTTAAAGATATTTAGTGGTATTCTCTTCAATGTCATAAGGTGAAGTCTTTGCAGCCACTGTCCCATTCCAAGGGCCGTGTTCCTCTCGAATAATTTCAAACAATTCACATATTTACAGGTAACTTTACAAAACACGGCTCTGTTTGATTTGTTCTGTGGAAGGGAATTGGAGTAGATAACATCTGAAGTATTTATGTGATGCTTGCAGTACAACTGTGTCTTTTTGAAGGATTAATTTGAGAAGTGAAGCCTCTGGGGGATTTCTCAATATCTATCAGAATTTTCACACGCAGGCATCTCGAACTCCTTGAAGTTACTCAATGCCAGTCAATATCTTCGGGTTATAAATTAGTTCCTAATTAACATAATGGAATTTTGACAGAAATTAATGAAGTCTTGAGAGCTCTTGCTTGTGTAGCAGACTTTTCCCAGCTGTCCTCCATAACTTCTCTTGGGAAAATCAGAGAAATTCAAACTTGGTAAGTGAGAGTGCAGGTATTACAAAATCTAATTCCTAATTGCATTGTCCTACACTTGAGCTCAGTCATCGTGTCTCAAGTGTCAGTGCTGTCACACCATTCTCACATTCCCCTCTCCCAGGAAGAAGAAGTGGAAGAAATACAAAGAAATGGTACTTTCAGCAACTGGGACCCCAATATTGGCACTTCTCCTTCAGTTCACTGAGAAATGCTGTTCTTTAGGGAAATCTGTCATACTTTGCTGCCTAGGAGAGAGAAGAAGACACTTTAGCAGTGAAGACGTAGGTGACAAATTCACTTTGGTATTTATCTTTGTTGTGTTTTGTTGCTAAGGAGAGGATTTGAAAAATCCAAGCATAAAAACTCTGTTGGAAGGGGCTGAAATCCATTTTTCCCCATTCAACAGTCAAACGCATTAAAATCCCGATGTATTAAAACATTCGTCTTCAGATATTTTGGGGTTTTTTTGTGGGATAAAAATAGCACTAAGTGCAGATTTGGACAGTGCCTCTTGCATGCACTCAGCTCCCGAGCTGTGCTGCCACGTGCTGCTGCCAGTGACATTCCTGCTGCTGTTTGAAGGGAGGTTTTGTTGGTAATTCTTCAGCCAAGCTGCTCGAATTCCACATCTGTAGAACCTCATATCAGGATTTAAACAGAGCAGAGTGAGGGTAGAAACGTCAGGCAAACAACCCAAACCTGAAGGCAGGAGCTTGTCTCTCCCTCTGCGTGGGGACTCAGCATTTTGGGAGCGCTGCTGTTGTTATTCAGCAAATATTTGAGCGAGAGCAGGAGAGGAGGGGTTTGGCTGGTGGCTCCCAGCTCCTGCACACAGCAGCAGCCCTCGCCGGGCATTTCCAGGCAGAAATTCATTTCCAGAGTCACAGGAAGACAACTGGACAAAATCAACCCAGCAAGGACACAGGGCTGCGAAATAAACTCAGAGCAAGGCTTGCATTCAGTCATGAAAACTTTTTTCAGATGAATCTGCCTCATGTTCCCTGAGGAGCAAATGTGGAGTGAATCCTTCCCCTCTCCTCCTCATCCTCCTGCTCCTTCCTTGCTCATCCCAGCGTGGTTGGAGGCTCCTGGTGCCATTCCAGGCTGCCAGGACCCGATCTTATTCTTATTCCGCTCTGTTTTGGCTTTTTAGTTCATTGGCCAACTCCCTGTGAATCAGAGCTGGAGCCTGTGGCACCGTGGGCCTCGGGAATGTTGGGATAGAGGTGGAATTCCTTGTTGGAGGGCTTGGTTTTATTTTGTAGAGATACTTAACTGGCTCTGGGTTATGTAAGATGCTGACCAAAATCGAGCATATTAGAATATATTTGCACATGGAAACTCAAGCTTCTGTTGTGTGTGGTGGTTTGAAAATTAAGAGGGAAAACCTTCTCTGGAAAGGCTCAGTCAGTGCTGATTTTGGAAGTATTTGTGCTGTCATGCTGTCTTTGTTTTAGTTGTCTTAAATAGAAAAATATATAGCGATCAGGGAGTTGTTCTGTGTTATATCCAAGTTGTCTTTTGGGGGATTTTCATAATTAAGTGTGTGGGATATTTTAATATTTAAAGCAAAAAAAAAAATCAGGTGTCATTTGACTGTGAAAATACTCTTTTTTCTTTTCTGCCAGGAGGAAAATAATCCTAAATTGAGAGGTGTCTTTAGCTTGTTTGGACTTGCTAGTCTTAACTAAATAAAACAGCCTCTTAACTCTTTGTTTTGACTGAATTTTTCCTCAAAGTAGGGTTACACCTGCCCATTGTTTCCTTTGTAGGGTTTGTTATGATATTGTTTAGAGGGAAGTCACGTCCTTGAATGGGTATTGAAACCTGGTTTCTGATTGAGATTAAACGTAAAGAAAAGGGGTCCTTTACAGGGCCTATAATGGACTCAGCAAGATGGGGAAAATGATATTTATAGAAATCTTGGAGCTTTAAACAGGGTGTAGAAATTGAAATTCTGGAGAATTCATGCATGTAAATAATCCAGCAAGAATACAAGGAATGCTGGGTGTCTAATAATCTTTTAAAAATGTGTCCATGCAGGACCTCTCAGAGCTCTGGAGTGGCTGTGCTGAGGATTTGCTTTCGTTTGATCTTTTCACCTGTGCACTCTGCAGACGCATCAGATTGTGCAGATATGACAAGTGATTGCTGCCTTTTCTTTTTTCCCTGGAAGCCTTCAGCTGTCCTCACAGCTCAGCTTCTAATCCTATCCGTGATTCTAAAAAAACCTGGAAAACAGCAAATTGTTCTGCTGTGTGGTGAACTGAAAATAGAAGAACATGGTGGTAAGCAGCCACCATGGAAAAAAGTCTTATTTTCCACTCTAATTAGTACTTAGTACTTTTAGAAAGTAGTGGTAACAATACCCTCAGCATTTTATTTTTGCCTTCTTGTTTTTCATTGGAGCAATAGAATTAATTTTTGAAAAATAAATATCACAGCTTATCTTGAGGAGGATTCTTCCTCAAGGGGAAAACCTTGCTAAGTTCATGAACTTCTTCCAACGGTAGGATTTAAGATCTTGCCGGGCCAGATTTATCAAAGGCATTATTCCATTAGTGAAGATGAGAAACTGAGCAGTGTTCCAGTCCTGCTAAGTCTTTACAGGCTCCTGATTTGAATGCTTGCAGGAACAGGAATGTTGGCTAACGAAACGTGGGGAACATGTTGGTGCCTCTGCCAGGCAGCATCACCGTGCACTTGGGCTGGAAAAGAAATGCCAGATACTGGGATGAGTCTGGGAGTCTGCAAATAAATATTTGGATTGGCCACGTCTTTAAAATGTGTTTCGATTGATTTTATTAAGGCTGGCATCCTTCCAGAGCTGCTGAACAAACACTTTGGGATCTGATCCTTCATCGTGGAGACAAATGCCAAAATTCCGATCGACTTCAAAGGGAGCAGAATTAAGATCTTAGTCCCCAAAAGACACGGCCTGATTTTTATCTCCTGAACGGGAGGATCACGTGGGAGGGTTTGTTTGACAGGCAGGAATCAGGAGCTGGAGGGAGGTGGCAGCTGGGTGAGCGAGGCCTCGGTGTTCAGTCAGCACTGGAGGCACGAAGCTGAGCCTGGCTAAGCCTGGCTTTAAACATGCTGTCTCTCATTGGATGTGTTGTTAGGCAGTCAGGATGGAACAGCTTGCACTGAGCAAGAAAACTCCTTCAGTGATCCAGTTGTCCAAATTCTTGCTTGCTTCAGTCTTTTTTAATCTGATTCTCCAGCTGGAGTTGGTGACGTGGAACGATGGATGTCGTACAGCAGTGGCAGGCTAAGGAGTAAGCACAGCAAGGCTGGCAGAGAAGGAAATACCTTCTGTTAGGGGTACTGAGTAGTTGGAGAAGTAAAATAACCTTTGATGTAGAATATTTCCATGTCATGGAAAAGCTGCAAAATTGGGGGTGGCTGGAGCTCAATCGTTTGCTGTGAGAGTGTTTGACTACACAGCTCCGTCCTCAGCTCCATCCCCATTTCCCCTTTTTCCTGGTGGGACTGGTGTTGGATTCTGTTTGGGTTTTGTTCCTCTCGGGTCACTTTCCCACCCCATTTCCCAGTGCCAGTCCCTCCCCAGCTGTGGCCATCCCTCCGGGAAGGGTTTGGGGCCCGAGGTGAGCAGGTGACTGGGGAGGGTTGGCCAGGCCTCAATGAGGGGTGTGAGCTCAGAGATGGGTTGATTGGGGGATGATTTGATGGAAACTGTTTTGCTGTTGATAGCTGGATGCTTCTCCTGTTCCAGACAGCTTTTCATTCATCTTGAGACTCTTGGCTGTAAAACATTTTCTGGAAAATTGTAGATAAAAAGCCTAAATAGGGCTCTTTGTTAACTTCCTCCTTCCAAATTCTCCACATCTCCTCTCCCTTCCTGCGTCTCACTTTCTCTTCTGAGTCAATGATGGCAGCTATGCCCATTTATAATTTTCTGATTTAAACAGAATTTTCTTGCATTATACCAAGCCAGGCACCAGGTTTTTTAAGTTTTTAAGTTTAAGTTTTTAAGCACTGATTGAGAAGATCCTTATTTTTCCTTCTGCACGTTGCTGTTCACTACTCAGTTAATGCATGGCTTCTGTAAGAAATGATCCATTTAAGAATCATGGATTGAAGAGAAAATTTTCACTAATTATCTCTACTATAAAACATTTAGGAGCAGCCCTAACATCAGTAACAGCAGTTAAGTCTCCCACACTCAATAACCTGCTTCTTTTCTTGCATTTCAAAGTCAGAATATACAGATATTTGTGGGGAGAATGTAGCATGTGGGATGTGTGCAGCATCCCAAGACCCAACTCACAGGTAAAGGTTTCTCCTTTTGATGGGTGGCTTCTTTCTCGTTCAACAAACAAACAAAAAATAAAGAGTTTTCCTTTGAGCCAGAGATGGGAATTTCATTCAGCTGTGGAGACAGCTGAGGTGCCTTGGGGCAAAACATGGGAAGAAACAGATGGCCATAAAAGGAGAAGCACTGGGGAATAAAATAATTGAAAATTCCAAGCAAGAGTTTATAAATAAAATCTGTGAAAGCTCACTGTACATAAACAAAAATCCAAGTTCAGAATCCTGCATGCCATGGAGTGTCTCAAGGGGATAACCCAGGTAACTTGCTGGGTTTGCATTCACAAGCTTGTTTTGTGCTCTGTGGAAAACTTTGCCGTGTTCCACAGGGATATGCACATCACGTAAATAAAAGTAAATGATTTTAAATTTAATCTTACCTGCATTTGTCTGCAGGATGTTTTGACTGTGTTTGTTAGAGGGTTTTCTGTTCATAAAAATTAATGACAGCGCGAGTCAAAGCATTCAAAAATTCAAATTGGCATTGCAGAGTTGTGAACTCCATTTGAATTTTGCAAATTCCTCAAACACGTTCTCTGTGGACCTTAAAATGTCTGTAATTATAAATATTTCTTCTTAGGTAGGGGAATAATTCTTCAGGATTAAATAAGTGACTGTTCAGACTTTCTGTTCTGGCTCTGGGTGAAGACCTGTGTGCATCCAACCCAGGCCATTTTATGATTCTATGATCTTGATCATGATTTTAATTATATTTGAAAAGTCTTATTTGGGTGTAATTTGGACATTCCTGTGGGTCTCTTCCCACTCAGAATACTCTGTGATTCTTGAGTACTGTGATAAGCCACCACAGCCTGTTGGGGCTGTGTGTCTGTCTGTCCCAAATTCTAATTTATGTGCTGTCACAGAGGTATTCTCCTCCTGAACCTGAACTTTTGTTCACTCATTCGGGGGGGGGAAAAAAAAACCCTCCTCACCTTATATGTGTAGGTCAGCATAAAACATTGCATTTTGGCTTGCTCTCAAGAAATCCTCTTTATTTCCTCATTGGTTTCTTTTCAGTGTTTCTGAAGGAGGCAAACCCCGATTAAACGAGCACTGAACGCATATCAAAGGGGCAGAACTGTTTCCAGGGACGTTTCTTCATTTTGATGTTGTAAGAATAATTATAACGAGTTGGATTTGTAACTGCTGCCAGAGCAACTCTTCCAGTCTGGTCAACTTAGAGAAGGTTAAAAATATGGTGGGATAAGCCTGGGCTTCAGCCAGAGAGGAAAACTCTGTTCCTACTTGCCCAGCACGAAGTGCAGAGCTCCCTCCTGGCCCTCTTTTCCTTGCTCCCCCCTCGTAGCCACGAGCACTCTGTCGTGTTGACACTGGCACTGCAACTGTCTTGCTTTGAGTTTGAAAGAAGCACTTTTATCATTTCTAATACGCAGCCTGGGGCCAAAACAGACAAAGCAATTTGGAAGGACGAGGTTCAGCAGGAGGCTGGAATTCCCGTTGT
>QWTY01054903.1:4716-31545 GCA_008033365.1 Pseudorectes ferrugineus | reverse complement strand
GTACAAAGTTATGTCTCACTATTTACTGCCTCTCTGGCTGTGGCAGGTTTAAATGGATGCTTTTCCCTTTAGAAGCTAATGTACTCTTAGAGGCAGAAAGCAGGAACACTCCCCAGTGAAAGATTGAAGTCACTGCACTAACAATTAGGGAGAAATAACATGGAAAGCTGGAGACAGCTGGAGAGACTGGCCAGTCTCATCCAGCAGGGAAACCATCTGTAAAAGCATCCATAGCCCTTTCAAACACAATTATAGGCTGGTCCTAATTGTACTTCAACCCCATGTAATCACTTGTGCCAGTAATTAATTGGAATACAAATAGCAGCTGCACTAAACCATGAAGAGCTACAAGAAAAAGATAAATTGCTTGCAAGACTTGCATTTTTGAAGTATAAACTCACTAGAGGGTTTTCATCATGGAAGCAGGCAGAGGGATTAAGATCAAGTTCAACATTTGGCTAATCAGCCACTCTTCTTTCATACAAGAAATGCCATCAGATTTGAAGTCTTTGAAATACTGTGGATGACACCAGAGCATGCCCAGGCTGCCACGTTTCTATGACTGTATTTGAGCTGGGTGTAGGTACCTGATGAAAAGACTCAGTCTGCCGTGGGACTGTAAATCAGCAAACCCACCCTCAGCTCATCCTGGGATGATCAGCCCAGCCCACTGCTCTTCGAGACACTGTGAGACTTCCTTACATGGAGGTGCAGTTCATTACCCTCCAGCCAACCCAGGGGGAAGGAAAGGTTTATTCCCAATGAAATGGAAGCATTAAATGTCAATATCTATTTTCTTCCTGCAGGGATTCTCACCCTCAAGGCAATCTGTGGGACCCCTCCCATAAAGCAGGACAGATTTATGGAGAGGCATCAGGGAGGGAGGCAGAGAGATCACACTTGAAGACAATCTCTAATTCCTTTCTGGAGTCAGGCAGGGAAGGACAGGGGGTTTGAACCAACACACGCAGCTCCCTCTGAAAATCTGGGCGTCTGTGAAAGTGGAGCTCTGCCTAAAAGAGTCAGGACAGCACAGCTTCTCTGCTCCTTGACAGGGATTTCCAGAGAAGCCATTCCAGTTCTGTACCATGTTTTGGCAAGTGTCATAAGGCCAAGGTGGATCTGTCATCCTGGATGAGGCACAACACAGGGAAGGTGATTCCCACACCACAGCACCTGTACCCCAGCGATGCAGAGGCAGCTTCAAAGCAGTAGGAGACCAAAAGGCCACAGCAGGACACTGCTCAGCAAGCTGCACTGGGAGTTGAGGCATGCCCTGACTAGGAAGCTCTCTGACAGGACAGAGCCATTGTCCCGTGACAGGAGTTGCCTCTGAAGTGTCCTCGCCAAAGCATCCCCAGCTGGGACTCCCTTGGTGGGGCAGCTCCTGTCAGCACCAGGGATGCTTTGTCACATTCCCTTGGCAATACACATCCCCTTGCCCCGTCACCCATCTCATACACAACGTTCTCAGCTGTGCATCTGTTTACTGACAATATTCAAAACAGAGTCCTTTCTTCCAGGAGGCTGTAAGTTTACATGAGCTCATACAAGATTACTGAAGACATTTTTCATAAATAAGCAAGCAGCATTCACAGAATAGTCCTATTTGTGAATTTTAAAAACTTTAAAAGACACTGCTCCTGTCTCCCTCTGCTCTGAATTCCTTATAGCAGCTTGACTAAAAGGTGCGTAATATGGGTCAGGATTCTAACCCTGCTGCTTGGCAAAGGCCAACGAGCAAATATAAAAGGCAAACTAAAAAAAAAACCAAAACCTGAAAGCAAAAACATGGAAGCAAATCTTCGTGCTCAAAGCCACCCCTGCTGCCAAGGACTGACTTGCATTGTGCTTTTCCAAAATATCCCTGATGTGACACTGGCATTCCAGCCCCATCACCAACAGGGACTCGCAGAGAACAGGGCTGCACTGTCATCTGCCCAGCATGTTCTCATGTGCTGAACAACTGCACATTGAGAGCAGGAAGATGCCTGCCAGCTTCTCAACACCCCAGGGAAGCAGGAAGAAGTCCATTTATCCATCTAAATGAATTCCTTTATCAAGAAAAATACCTTCCACTTCAATTATTGGAATAAAATATTAAAAGGAAAACTTTTAATTCCCTGGAAGTTAATGAAGCAAAAAGCCACCAAGGAAAACTCACTATTGCCACACTAGGTCTGAGCTTGCCTGGTCCTGCTCATATGAAGAGCAGTGGAGCACTGGATACTGGATAACCTGGACACCAGCTCAGAAGCAGCACTGCAGAAATATTATACACAGATGACAGCCAGCTTCCTTTAGCATGGCAACTTCCTCTCCCTCACAATGACTGGGTTCTTTTCAGCTCAAAACAGACTGCACATTCTTATTTCCGAAGAATTTACTGGGACAGTCTGCAGTTGCCTGCAAACAGAGCCTTGGCCTGTTGAGAGTATTGAAGGGAACAGGCTGACATTTAAGTGTTTTGAAGCAATTACTTTTCATCTGTGCTGCACCACTGGCTACACCCTTCTAAGGCATTTCAGCACTTGGGACCTCATCCTGCCAAGTCTCAGGCAGGTCAGCTTTACAGATTGCCAGCTATCCCACTGCAGTCACTGGGACAATTCACAAATCTATTCAGACTAGAGCCTTTATTTGGACGTTGAAATACTAAGCAGTACCCAGCAGCTTATAAACTAATACACATCAGTCTAAATGTGTGTGCATATTGCTGTTTGAACAGCCTTGTTCCCTAAGAAACACTTATTATGAGAGGTGTCAATCTCCACAAAAGGGACAGGAATCAAAGCTCAATAAATGAATTGGCCAAGGCAGTCAAATGCCCTTTACATCAATTTTTATTAGAGATTTTGACATCTTGTGATTATCCCCTGACAACAGGCTGATTGCCCACAGACTAATTAGACCGAAAGCCTTGACAAATGGTAACACAGAACTATGTGAAGCTGAAGGGCATTTTGTTCTTCATCTAACACCATTCCAGAAGGGCCCAAACAAATTACAGCTCCTGATGGAAGTTTAACACACTGACAGCCCTCTTTAGGGAGATGATGTGATACACACCCTCAGCCTCGCTGTGCAGGAGGGAACCTCATACTCCAGATAGCTACAAGATGCATGTTTGGTAATATCCCATCCCAACTCTGCATGTTCCTTCCATTTCGTTCCACCCCAGGAGATCCACACAGGTATCAGACTGAAGGGCAAGCTCAGGTAGCAGGACAGCAGCTGGAATACCCAGGAACCCCCAGTACTCACAGTAGCTGCAGCCAGAGCAGCATTAGCTGCACACCCAGGCAGTTCATGAGATTCCACAGCTTTCTTCGTAAGGACTTTGGTTAACTCAAACACTTTTAAACACTGCGGAGAGTAAGTTCCCTCCCCACAGACACACATACCACACCTCCCAGGTGCCAGCAGCACTATTTATACTGCTTTTCTACATGAAACCCTGAGTTTCTGGAAATCTTCACAAAAAGGTGTGTTAGCTATACCTACCTTGAATGGATAGTTATATCCTACCACGATGAAAACTCCTGCTGGACCCAGGAGCATTATTTGCCCTCTACCCAGTTCCACAGAGTTCGTTCCATGTTTTGATCAGGTGAGATGTTACAGAACTAGAACCACTCACCGTTAGCACCTTCAAACCAATGTTCACTGAGGTTTTAGACATCTTTAAAGGAGAGAACACCATCCATGCTGAAGAGCAACTGTTCAAGGTGGGTTTGTATCACAGAATGTACTCTTGCTGCTGTGATCAAACTTAAAGCTCAAGTTTCTTACAACTTAAGGAAGCAAATGAAAAACAAAGAAGTATGTTCAAAACATTGACAAGGATGTATTCCAAAACCAAGATGACCATATTGAGGAATCAGCAAAAGTAGATAGAAGAGGAGGAAAGTTGCATCTTGAATCTTATTTCATCTTTTGCACCTGCCCAAAATGCTGCCTCCATTTCCTGGCAGCAACTCATTTCTCAAAACCTAGTTTGGAGAAAACACAGCACCAAAGCCAGAGACAGTCCAAGCACACTTGCCACCACTCAAATTGTTTTACCTTGGTCTCAATGAGGAAAACTGGAAACCCCAGGCTCTCAGCACAATGTCAGGCACCAAGCAGAGTAAATGTCAGAATGCTGATTTAGAGTGCACTGCATGATGAAACACAGGCTGTTCAGAAATCCACGGCAACACAATCAAAAGACACCTAAATCCTACTGAGTTTATTGTGCTTACATTTTTAAGATCACTGGTCAGAACAGTTACTGTTAGATTTAAGATTTCCTTTTTTAAGGCAAACTAAAGAAATAAAAATGTGACAGAAGTATAAAAAGGTTTCACTGCAGGTAGAATTTAAGTAGTGTGAAATGTTTAAAGAAAGATCAGTCACAGTATTAAGTTTGTGATCAACTTATGGAATACAGATTGCATTTGAGATTAGACAGGATTACACTCTTGGCTCTGAAAAAATATACTAAAAACTCACCTGTTCCTTCATTCTGAGATTCAGTTTGGTCACTGAAGGGTAAAAATGAAACATTTCTATGTTCTGAAAAACTTATGTCAAAATCTGAACTAGTGTTTCAACAGCCTGATTCATATACACTATACCTCTAAGCAAAAATAAGTGCATTAGCTTCTGCAGAAAAAGAAAATAATTTTAGGTTTCTTTTTCTATAAAGTTCAATTTCTAGAATGAAATTATATTTTTAAATCCAAGCATTCCCATAGTCTGGGGTCAGAACATTTCTCCATTCAACGTATCAAGGCAAAATTACTTTTTGTTTCTGTGTTCCTTAAATTAAAAGTGAAGTACTGATGGTAGCTCTGTGTCTTGAAACAAAAGACAATCCACACTCTTCTCAGGGTGACCAGCAAATGAGTTGGACTATTCAGAACAAGCAATCATCTTATCCCGAGACAATCCTTTATTGTGGGATGAACAAAACTTTTCTAGGCAGCAATGTGCCCTACTGCGTATCTTTCATGTAATATCCAAAAGCAACAGTGAATTATTTAATACCAAAATAATCACTCTAAGGGAGCTCAGAAGACAGCAATATCTACTTTCAAAGTATAAGCCAGAGAGAGGGGTTTTCTTCAGTATTTTATTCAATAAGCACGTCAGCAAATAAAATTTCCAGGAAAATCTACACACAGCTTCCTAGAAACAACAGTGCACAGTTCCCTCCTTAGTTATCTTTAACCATCTGGTTTCCATATTCTCCAAGCAGCTTATACAGGTTTCCCCCCCCCGCCGTGATTTTCCCATTTTGATTAATTTAATAAATAATGGACTGCACAGGCGATCCTAGAGAAAAATCCACATCTCAGCACTGCATAGCTGGACAACTAAATTCACTGGATGTCATCGTCATCAAAGAGATCTTCAAAATCTAGTCAGAAAAATAAAACAAAAATAAACCTCAGAAGTTTCAATATTATAAATGCACATACAAGTACAGTACTTCATGACTTGGATTAAGGTCAGAAATAAAGGTGAATTCAGTGAATGAGAGTTACTGCACCATCAGTTATTAGAAATGTAGCATCAGGGTGAGAAGAGACCGCAAAGGCAGGCAGACCCACACACACGTTCTCTGTCATGGACAAACTAAAACTGCTTCACTTGCACAATACAAGCTTTGCAGGTAAATGCACAAAAGCAAAGCTTCAAAAGAAGGGCTTTTATAAAGTTATTGAATAGCCATCACAGAGGGGCTCAAGCACGAAACCCAGACTCCAGAACTGAGCAATAGTAGCTTTATGCATGCAGCAAGTCTCGCTGTAGACATTCCTGCAGAATTCTGGCTTTTGGTCACAGCATCCAAGCACACATCCCTAAATTCCGCATATTAACAAACCGGGATTTGTGTTAAAAACCCCTTCCTTAAAAACATTGAATTGCTTTAAAGGTGCCAATAACATGTCTGTCTCAGAACGTATCTCCCACTAGTGAAATGGTTCTAGTCACCTTTGCAAGTACTCTTAACTACTCAGCTTTGCATCTTCTTTGTATACTGAACATAAACAAATAACCTAACTGAATACAAGCCTTTATTCTTACAGAAGGCAGTTTACAAGTACCATACAATGAACTGAGGATTAATCCTTATTTAGAAGAGTCCTGAACTACCAGTGGAATACAATACCACAGTGGGATGGTAGAAATATATGGAAACAGCTACTCCTGAATATGCTGGCTCCAACAGATAGCTGGGTGTCCCCCACAACTGCTGAGAGTAGAACTGCCTTTTACTCCTGTATTCTAAGTCTTGAGCAAAATGAGAAACGTACTTTATTTTGGACTTAACACCAGTTTGTGATATTAACAGTACCACAGCAACCAGATATAGTAACATCTAAAACTCACTGTTGAAATGTCTAAATGTATTTCTTCAGAAGCGTAAAAACCCCTTTAGCAACCAAGTGCACAGTGTTGTATATTCTACCCCTAAGTGGCCTGATATGTAGCTTTTCTCTCTCAAAGCAGCTGTAAATACTTACATATAGGCTGAGAGAATTGGGATTGTTCAGCCTGGAAAAGAGAAGCTTCAGGGCAGCCTAACTGTAGCCTTTAAGTACCTGAGGGAGCCTACAAGAAAGACTGAGAGACTATTTACAAGGGCCTGGAGTGACAGCACAGGGGGGGAATGGCCTCAAACTGACAGAATGTAAGTTTAGGTATTTGAAAAAAAATTCTTCCCTGTGAGGGCGGTGAGGCACTGGAACAGATTGCCCAGAGAAGCTGTGGCTCCCTCATCCCTGGAAGCGTTCAAGGACTTGTGGGATGGGGCTTGGAGCAACCTAGGATAGTGGAAGGTGTCCCTGCCCATGGCAGGGGGTGGAATGAGATGATTTTTAAGGTCACTTCCACCCCAGGCCATTCTGTAAGTCTGTGATTCTATATTCATACGGCTGACTTTCAAATGCAGAAAGTATGTTAAAAACAATGTTTAACTTCTGCTTGAATACATACGCATGTATACTTTGAGAGTTAATGAACTACCTGTAAATCCTACCAGAGACAAATTTTTAAAGTCCTGCCCACATTTTTACATATATTTGCACTGTTTAATATTAGCTATTTGTTATGTGAACAGACCAAGGTATTTCTCCTTGTAGCGATTAACACGCTAAACCTTCCAGGAGAGGAAAACCCCGCATTTTACCGCTCCCACCTGCATCATTTGGCACTGAAGCGCTCTCACACCGCTCCCCAGAGATGAGGTTAGCGACAAGTTTAGCGACCACCAGGCACCAAAGCCACGAGAGAGACGCCAGGCGAGGTTTGCTGAGGTAACCTCCAGCCCCCCCGAAGCACGGCGGTCCTTACCGTTGAAGAAGTCAGCGTGCACCGCTTTCTCGTTGGCGGCCAGATCCATCAGCAGCCCCGTGCTTCCCCCTGCCTGCGAAAGCAGCCGCTGAGCGCCTCCGCGCCGTGGCACCACAGCCCCGCCACCGGCACCAGAGCACCCGCCTCACCTCATCCAGGTCCACGTAGGGGCCGGCTCCCTCCGGGAACATCTCGTCCACCGCCGGCTTCATGGCGGCCGCTCCGCGCCGTCACTTCCGCCGCCGGGGCGGGGCCGCGCCCCATGGCCGCCTCCGGGCGGGGCCGCGCCGTTGCCATGGCGACCAGGCCTGGCGGCCGCCATCTTGCTCCCCACGCCCTCGTCGCCATGGCGACGGCGGGCCCTGCGCCCCTTCAGGCCTGAGTGAGGCATCACCTTGCAAACGAGGTGGGTGCGACTGACACTGGCGGCCCTTCCAGCCCCTAAACTGAGTAACTCCTGTACACACAGAGCGTTAAATAACTCCTCTACACAGAGACCAGGCTCCCAAGACAACGCTGAGAGCATCACCTGTAAAAAAAAAAAAGCTCCCAAAACCATGCAGCAGAATGGAGGAGTTTATTGTTTCACACAGAAGCATAAATTGTAAAAAAGAGACTAATTTAAAGCCTGAAATGCTGCATGTAGCTGCAGCGTCATTTAGTGGCTGAAGCGCAGTCCAGGTGCATTTGCTGGCAGTCAGGTATTCACTCAAACACCCTTACAAGAAATGGTAAAAAAGAGACTCTTTGAAACCATAAAATGCTGCACATGGCCGTGGCATCACAAAGCAGCTGAAGGCAGCCCAGGAGTGTTCACTGGCAGACAGGTGCTCACCCAAACACCTGGGCAGCAGCTCTGGCGAAGCTGAGCGAAGCACTCAATGCTCATGGTCAGGCACGTGGTAGCCAAGGTGGCTCCCAAAAGGGAACTGGGCAAAGAAGGTTCTGGCCATGTCATTGATCCTGTCGTAGGCTCCCAAGGTCCGGAAATATTCCACATAGGACCAGAAATCACTGGATGAGAAGGGCCAGTATGGCAAGGCTGCAGCTTCCTGGTAGAGATCTAAAAAAAACCCAACCAAAATAAAATATTGCAGATTACTATAATATGAAGTGCTTTTGTTGAAAGGTTGGGCCTGGAGCCACCATGGTTTGGGGTTGTAGTTCCCTTTGGGCGCTAGTGTGCTCCTCTGGCAGGAGAGAGGCAAGGAGAGCCATTGACCCCTCTCTGTGATCCACTCTGCAGAAAATGGAGCTGGTATTCCCTGCTCCAGATGCAGCAAGAGTGACACAGTGGGACAAGATGAGGAGCAGGAATGAAGGGACACATCCACATTTATGCCAATTCAAGAATTCATCAGGCTGGTTTAATTTCTAGAAGGCTACTGGTTATTTAAAAGCAAGGAGCAATTGCAAGCCATTTTTCCTCATTCCACATAATGTGCTTCACCCAATGTAAAAATATAAGGAATAAGGCACCACCCTCTATGCCATGCCCCTGCAGCTGACTGCACTGCCCACAGAACTCCCAGGGACTGGGGCCATACTTCCCTGATACTGCCTGGAACTGCAGAGTTGTGACTCTTCTCACAGGACAGTAGGAAATGAGCTAAGGGGATGGAGAGGAAAGGCTTTTCCACTTGGGAGACAGCTGCTGCATTTGGGCCTGCTCTAGCAATATCAGCATGTGATATAGTCATCGAAACAAGGTTTCAAATTCAGCAGGAAAACAAAATCAGCTCTGAAAATGCAGGAGCTGACCACCCTTGGGCCCAAATGTGGGCAAACAGAGAAGCATATATAAAATGTAAACAAGCAGCTGAAACCACAGTCACAAATACCTTTCTATGCAGAGAAGCTAAACACAGTATTTTATTTTGATTTGAAGCCCATTTAGATAAATGAAAGTCTTTCCACTCAGCTTGGGGCCAGAGTCTTTAGTAGGAATTAGGAGCCTTCAACAATCCTGTTGTCAGACTTTAATTTTACGGAGTAAAGTTTGCAGCATGCAGGCACAGATGGCACGTAACAAACGAAATGAACCAGCCAAATGCTGTCTGCAGAGCAGGACTCACTGTTTATACCAGCTGACCTCAGATTCACTTTGCAGGCTGCTGCTTGGCCCAGTGTGAAAGAAAACAGTAATTGCTGGTAATGAGAGCAACAGGACACTGCCTGAACAGGGTTCTAACTCTAGATTGATACAGGCTCTCCTGACCGTCTCAAAAGTTGCCACAAAAATATTTGCTGTACACAAACACAGATGATATATTAAAAAGATTTTAGAGGCATAAAGAAATAGAACGGAACATAGGGAAAAAAAGGTTTGAATTATAAGTAATCATATTAGACCTTATTCTGTTATTTGTCCTGTTCATATCTGTTACAATACTCTCTGCATATTTGTGCATTGGAGATGCTGCTGGCTGTCCTGCTGGTTAACTGAGATGTACACCAGCTATAGCAGTACTTGGTTATGGCAGATACTTCTCTGCAACTTTGTTTTCAGACAGAATTCTGTCTGAAAAGCCAAAGAGAGGTTAAATGATAGAATCATCAGTAAGCCAGTGTAAACATCATTAGGGTGTTTAGGGTTTTTTTAATGAAAGGCAAATACTAATCCAATGGACTAATCATACAAAGTGACATGAACCACAGGGTAGCTGTGCTAAGGGATTTATTCCAACATTTCTTTAATTGGATTTGTGGCAATTTGTAAATTTTAAGCTTTTTGTCATGAAAGTCGGTATCTCTTGCCAGAAACCAGATATACATACAGCACTATTGTTCAGGACAGACAAAATTCTCAGATGTCCTATACATTTAGCAGTCTGGTGCTTTCCAGTTACAATTCTGTACAACAGAATTAGTGACTTGACTGTAATCCCTTTTCATTTTAAGACTGGATATTAGCTCTATTATTATACATTAATATGTCACCACCTTTTAATAAATTCTAAAGGAATTTTTTTTTTTAATTCACTATTCTTTCTCCACCAGAACTAATTGAAAGCTTTTCCATAGGCCACTGAGGTTAATAAGCGTTCCTGCCAAAGTCACTACTGGGCATCAAGTCTGGGAGTTACAAATGACTCTCCTAGTTATTAGTGATACAAAGGAAATAAAAACACATTAGGAATTACCATCTCCATCCGGGATGGATCGGGCATCTGTAAATAAAGAGGAGACACATCAGTACCAGCTCCGGCACCAAAAGACTTTCTGTTAACAAAATATTTTCCATGTATAACTGGAAACTGGGAAGTTCTTTAATGCCGACATAGGACCCTCTGTGTAGCCAAACGATTTTTGTTTCTTGAACAGCAGAGCAAGGAACTCCCCGTTTGCAATCAGTCAGTGCTACAAACCAACTTAACCTGGCTGTTGGTCATAACTCACAGCCTGAACAGTTGGGATTAATATGTGAGCAATACTAAGTAGAAGATGCTGTATTTGTGACAAAATATTCCTGGCGGCTTGAAAAAATAAACAAGAATAAATTCAGTAGTAATCTTACCTGTTAGCATGTTCATCAGCATACAGAAGAAAAATAAGCCAGTAAATGTCATCTTGTCTGCAAGACACTGCTCGTGTTTCTGAAACATAGTCTGTACAACTGAGAATTATTACAAGAGATTAATAATTATACAAACTCTATTATTTCTTGTTTTAACAGAATACATTCCAAAATAGATTCTAGTTACTAATCTAGGCATAACAAAATCTAATTACATTTCTTACAGCTTCTGAAGCGCAACACAGAGTATTAAAAGACCGTCAGTCCTGAAATGTGTATTGATATTTTGGTTTTAGATGGCATAAATCCAAAAGGTGCCTCTGAATTGACATGAAATTAAGTGTCTTTGGAAATGTTTGATTTTGTGGTTAATTTAATTTCACTTTAGAAATTACCTCTCTCTTTCTCTTCTTTTCTTCTTCTTGCAGCTCTGAGTCAGCTACAAAACTCCAAAAGGATTTCTATTGCTGTAAAATAGCAGTGCTTTGTGAGGAAGGGTGGGGGGGAAACGTCACTGAGTTACTACACCAATCTGGTTTTGCCTTCTTCAGGTATTTTAACTGCTCACATTTGCATTATACTTCAGCACTGCCCATGGAAGACACAGTGGACAGTTTCTGAGAGGAAATCAGAATCAACTTTGGCAATAACACTTGTTTTTGGAAGATAGATGGAAAAAAATCCAGAAGCAAATTCAGTGATTATTACAGTTGCTGCCCTCCTCATTTTTTTTTCTTTCTTTCTTTCTTCCCCTTTAGAAAAACAGATTTTCAAAAATGTTAGTTGAGCAAATTGCTAAAAGGATATTGAGTTCCCTCTCCAGCTCAGTCACAAAACCCAGAAATACTTGGCACTGCTTTATTGTTCTTACTTAGGATCCTTAAAATCTAGACCTTAAAATGTACACGGGCACCAAGTGCCCACTAAAATCAATTGGGTTACAGTAAGTAAAGAAGGAGGTCCCCGATGACCGCAGCCATGCTGATGGTGCAGGTGCCTTCAGAGGGTCGATAAGGTGCATTGAAATGCATTTTCACATTATAATGACTTCCTGGAAGGATTCCTTTCCCACACCAAGCAGGTGCTTTGGGCTCCAGCCTGTGCAGGTTGCTGTATGGATCCAGCACTTTGAGAAGCCTGGAGGGGAAACACAGTTTGGAGAACATTCAATTGACGTGTACATCTTGATTGATTTTCTTTTAGCACACAACCCCTGATGGCAGCAGGTGTGGTCAGGGACTCAGGTGTAGCAGAAAGTGTTCTGTGACTCACGGGGAGATGGGGGGATTTCTCGAAGATGTGGCAGTTCAGGTCATCTTGCCAAACCTGGCAGCTATTTCCAGATGGCTCCTCTCTTGAGAGAAGCTACTGAGGTGCCAGTGCAGAGCTCACTGTGCATGTTCATGCTGTGAGGTCTGACCATACAGATGCTGATCTGAGCTGCACTCTCTTGCTGGGCATTTTCAGTTGCCTTTATGGTCTACGAAATCATTTCTGTGTCAGTCCTAGACACTTGCATTTCCCAACTGTGTGTAGGTCCCGACGTTGGTGCTTTTGCTGTACCACATCCACCCACCTGCCACAGGAGTACGGGGAAAATCTGCATACTCACAAAGTCCTGGAGCAGAGAGACCCGGGTGAGTGGCCTTGCAGGAGGACCCAGCTTGGCTGGAGTTTGTTCCTATCTACACACAGAGTTAGATAGTTCTGCCAAGAATTAATTCAAGATTTTCTGAGAAAGGGGAAAAAAGGGTGCTTTGTAGCACACTAGGCTGTGCCAACTCTTGTGGAGGCTGAAAAGAAAAATATTATGAAAGCAGAACCTGTTCCGTCTTCGAAAGGCTTTAATCCTCCTGCTTAATATTTTTTTCCCAAGCCTGTAGGAAGGGTCCCTACATGAGCCACGTTCTTCCAGCACCTCAGCCCTCTCACCTGAGTTGCAGCAGCTGTGGGTGAGAAAAGGCACTTCCTTACTGGGAGTCCTGTGGTGCATCCATATCCTGGGCCCACCCTCCAGCACTGCCTGCAGAGCCAAACTTTCCCTTTCACTGCCTAGTCTGCATATCCTGCTCAAATAAAAAATCAGAAGCATTGAGGTGTGCTAATACACACACAAAACAGTTATCAGCTGTAACTCAATAATTGCCATAAAGCTACTTTTGTGCACATCTATCAGTAGCTTTTTGTTTTGGCAGTTGATAAGGCAGGTGTAGTTCCAAGTGGGAGGTGAGATAACATGTTTTGGATGATGACAAAGGAGAATAATGATGCTCCTGATGCAGCCACATCCTGCAGCTCTTCCCTTGAGATATTAACAGTGTTGTAGGAGGATGACAAAGTCCCAGAGGTTGTCAGACTCAGGGGCAATCTGGTCACAACATGGTCTGCTACAACACTGGATGATCTTGGGAGGATTCACATAGCTGTTGGGCTGACGTACACCTTTACACCTACCTCCTTTACACCTTCTTATTCTGTCTTGTGAAGCTTGGAGTTACCCTCTTCCAGAGCTAGGAGGATCACTGACCTGACATTGTGTGGCAGTCTTTACACACTTGCAACTTAATTCAAATCAAGTTTTTCCACTTGCTAGTGCGCATATTGGAGATATGAATAAATTCTCAGGGTTTCCATGCTAAAGCAGATCTAGGAAATTATAAAAAGAGGATGAGAATTAGCACTGCAAACACCTTGCACTACAGCATACAACCTCTTCTATCAAAGTTTCTGTTGCTGTACATGACTACTTGTCCCAATTGGGTCAGTTTTAAACTCAACGTTGGACTAAAGAAAAACTGATGAGTTCTCATCAGCTGCTTGAAGGACTGTGCCTAGTGGGGTCAGTGTGCCAAACAGTGCACAGTGTGCTCTCTGGCTGGTCCCAGAAGATGTGGTGCTCTGACTTGCAGCACTTGTAACACCCTGCAAGCACATTCATTTAATTCCCTCTCTTTTTTTTCCCCCCTTTTCTTTCTGTAGGAGCACTTTCCTTTTTTTCAAACTCAACACAGAGGGCAATTAAAATAACAGCACTGGATGTCCAGCACAAGTGCTGGCACGGATCAGTTAGCAGAGCCCTCTGCTAATAGCTGCTGCCCTGCAGGCTTCTTCACTGCTGAGCAGTAATTGGAGATGCCATGGTGCCCGCAAATGCAAATCTTGCTCAGCAGCAGCCACATTTCAGCAGACACTGCAGCACTTAACAGGGCAGCTGCTTAATGAGTCCAGTGTCTTAATTTCTACTTATTTTGGAAAGAAATTTACTGTTCTCCTCTTTTTCAGAACAGCCCATTAGCTCAAAATGCTGTTACTCCTGCTGACAAGAAGTTCTTCGGGCTCTGTACTCTGAAGTTTGCATAAAGTTTTTTAGCTAAGGCTATTCACTCATGAAAGCTTTGCTACACGATAGAAAGGGCTGTTGTTTTTTCCTACCCATCCATTGGATCCAGGAGGATCCAATCAATATGTACTTTTTGTAGATGGCTCTCAAAGCCAGAAAATCCCACACAGAGCCGTGTCAGGGACAGAAATCAATCGGAGCACAGAGGACATTCCCTTGGGAATAGGAGAATGCAATTTGGGCAGCACAGTTGTTTGTGTGACTCGATGGGGAGGAGTCCTGGAGCTGCCAGCCTGCCTTCAGATGGGCCTCTTACTAAAGGGCCGTTTTACCCAGAGCCAACCCCTGTGGAGCAATTCAGCTCTCTCTCCTTGTCGATTAACTTGAAACAAAGATAAAGGAATACATAAAAGCAAGTTTATGGACGCCTTTGTTTTCTCAATAGCTTTGTTAGACTGGTATCACACACACAGAAATCTATAATCCTCCAGGCATGGAGAAGAACCCTGTACATCGTTTTAAAAAGCCAGAATCTTTCCTATTTAATCAATAGGCAAAAGCAAATGCATGCAGAGCTCCATAGGAACTTATTTAAAAACTAAGTAGGACTTAGAGTTGTATCTGAAGTGCTTTGCCCTTGGGCTGAGCAGACAAAACATCCTCCATACGGCTACAACACTTTTGTACGTCAGAAACAACTAATGACAGTGATATATTGACCATCCCTAAAAACAACAAACAACAAATGTTTGATTATTTCTTCCAGCAATTTGTCCAAATAATGCAGGTCAAAAGGAGATTCCTGTGACGAGAATATGCTTTGCTCAGACAGGTGTAAGGATCTCACAGTACAAACAAGCCGAGTAACAAAGTGGCCAGTAAAACTAAATGTAAAATTAGGTGCCTGTGTAAACTTCTCCCACTTTCAAGGCATGTGGTTTCTGACCATTCCCACTCAGAAACTAGATTTGGAGCTACAAAAGATAATTGTGGTATAATGTTCTTTAATGCTCAGTCACAGACAAAAAGACAAATCAAATAAGAAGACAGGAAACAAAACCCATAAGGCATCACTTTGCCATTGTGCCAGTTGGTCCCATTTTGAATATTGCCTGCATTTTTGGTCTCACATAACAGAAGGTCATGACTGAACAAGACAAGATACAAAGAAGAGCGTGAGGGGATTTAGCAGACAAGGACCAGCTGAAGCTGACTGCGACTCTTCAGGCCAGCAAAAGGATGACCTTGATTTCTACCAAGAAATACCAAATTAGTCTGGCAACAGCTTATTCAAAACAAAAGGTTTGATGCAGTTAAGCTGTGGAATGTCTTGTCATGATGTATTATCAACTACACAGTGTCCTGGCTGCAGTGTCTGAGCCTGGCCTGGGAGCAGAATCACACTGCACTTTTGCTCTGTGTCTCACTCCTCTGATACCCTCTGCTGCTGGGCCAGGTGAGCTCCCAGGCTGACCCTGTGCTTGATCTTACAGTCAGTTTTACTGAAATATGACATATTTCCAGCTCTTGTGAACAGACAGCCTTCCTGCCAGCAAGTGGCTTGATCATCCTGGTAATAGCAGCCCCTGGAAGCAACTGAAGGGAGACATAGCAGATGGATTTGGATAGTTACAAAACCATTAACAGAATAACTGCAGTGCAATTAGAGATAGCCCAGTGAAAATCAACCACTCTCAGATGTACTAGAGCTAATTGTGAAGGTCAGTGTTACAAACCATAGAGTTAAGGAGTAGCTCTACACTTAAATCAATCACACTTAAGACCCAACAAGTAACTGCATCTGTTCACATTTACTTCAACTTTTCATTTTAACCTCTGCATGAAGAAAGGTTATATTTGTAGATGCAGATGAGCTTCCAGGGGTTCACAGGTAGCAGGCAGTGTTGCATGCAGCAGCAGATAGTGAAAGGAAAGGAAGGGTGCAATTCTACTGGCATCAGGGCTAGTGCAGCTTGCCTCCCAGGGAGGTGTTCCTGCCAGGTATCCCAGTGCCACTCCCCAGGAACATCCTAGTATCCTCAGCTCTCCCCCACTGTGCCTTTCCCTCCCAGGGCAGCACTGCCAGCTCCAAGCACCAGCTTTGGCTTTCTCCACCAGGGTCCATGCAAGGCTGCTGGCACAACACAGAAGGCTGGTGCTCCTGCTCACCAGTCAAGCAGATGCTCCTGAGCCAGCAAAGAACAGCTGCAGGCTGACTTCTCCCCTCCTATCACCACTGACACCAACACATTTTCTCTACCATCCATCTGCAAATTTTCACATGGATGACAGGAACCTCACACCCAGCCTGCCACCAAAGTGGGTTAGGATTTGGTAACATTTCAAACTATTTTTGCTATAGGCAAAATGGAGTATTGGAGCCAAACAAGTCCACTTGGTTTCTTGCGTGTTGTTTCCTCAGGAGACACAGTTGGCAATGCCTGTCAGCACCACAGAAGGTATGTGGCAGTGAGGAGCACTTGCTTCCAGGCAATTCTGCTGCAGGGAGAATGAGAGGCAGCAGCAACTGTATTCTAGTAGCAGGGCATCCAGGACTTGCACTCTCCCTTCCTGCATATTAGGCCTAAGCTTGTCCGAAGCACCTTTTTGGAGAAATGGGTCAGTTCTTTGCTTTAGCCTTACTCAGTTATTCAGCACAGCCACAGATGACTGAACTCAGGAGGGAATCTAATAAACTGGTCACCGAGTGACAGGTTTATTTGAGAACTCTCAAGAGAGGATATATTTTTCCCATTGCCATTAAGGTTAGATGTATCATAGCAATAACCTCCACCATTTTGAAATATACTCACAATTTTTTCAGATTGATTGAATGCTCCAGCTACACTTAAGCTATTAAGCCATCAGCAGCTGTTTATTGTTTTCATTTCACAGATATGTTTCTTTAAATAAAAGTGTATTAAATATTTCATTACCAAAGTTAAGATTTTAGTAGGATGAATAGAAGCTTCTTTACACCCAGGGTCTCTCCTTCCCTTTGATTCATATGCCAAGGCTATTTCAATATCACCAGTTATACCTGTCCACAAGCAGCTCTGCCCTAGGGACAATAAAATTGATTAACTGGATTGATGAAGAGATGAGCTTGATTACAAAAAATCCATCACAAATGTGAGCAAGTTGCCAGTATATTTGATACCAGCAATCAATGAGACCTGTTAGTGGATGTATCATTGCAGCAGCTGCCAGACCAAAAGCCACATAGGCAGGGAGAAAGTGCTGCACAGGGCCCTGCCATGCTGGCAGTGACCTGGCTACCCAGAAGCAGGGCATTAGCACAGGGAGACCATCGAGCTGTCAAGAGATTGTTTCAGCTGCAAGTGGGGATGTCTACATGTGAAAGAGACTTCTACCAAGGAGGCAGGTTCAATATATTGATCTGTGTGGTGTGACTGAGGAGTGCAGTCACCCTGCGTGCTCCCTGATGGAGATGCTGTTCAGCACTGCAAGCAGCACCTACATCCTACCTCCCCTCAGCCTTCCAGCACTTGGTGAAACAAGCTCAACTTGTTAAAGTTTAACAGGTGCATTGATGCACTGGGAGGTGCAGCTGAGAAGCAGGGAGGATTTGGGAAAACTCTTCTCTGTTTCCTCAAGGTTTGCAAAGTAGGTTAGCAAACCCAAAGAACATCACATGGGGCTAGGGAAAGAGTTGTTCTGTTTATCCACCTTACAAAGTTTTGCTGTTTAAAAGACTGACAGGGTGAGGACTATCAGTCACCATCCCAAAATGAAACAGCAGTTACCCTCTGCCCTAGGTTTTCTGGGTAACAGTGATCTAATACTGCAGCTGGAGAACAAACCCTACACAGCTCTAGGAGCTTGTAAATTATGATTACTCAGATTATTGCCTTATACATTGAAGACAGAGATTAGCCTTTTAAGTTAGTGGCCTTACCAAGCTGTACAAGCTACTTTGCAGAGATGATGTTTGAGGTTCTAGTTTGGACTGATGTGCTATACTCCAGTGCAGCTAAACTAGACTGAACCTATTATAAAGGGTGACCAAATAAATTAATCTTTAAAACAGCATTGTTGACACTCAAATTCCTTGATGCATACAGTTAAACACAGGAAAAGCAGTTCTTGCCTGCAGCATTTATTGCTACGTAGTTCATAATTTGATGATCGTAGCCCATGTTTGACACAGTCGGTTTGCATCTGACCTTGCCTGGCGGCTCAGACTATGACCTGCCTCACCGTTCAGTTTAATGCCATTTTTGTCACTATTACTGAAGTTCAGCCATATGCATGGGCAGGGCAGCCTTACCAGGCTCCTGGCACGGACTTCACTCCATTCATGCGGGACCACACAACTCGCATGAAGCAGGGACAGCTGCAGGTGCTGGCGATGTGAGATCTGCCCGGGACGCCCGCCGGTGGGACCGAGCCCGGGCCGGGGCTGCTGCGCGGGGCTCCGGCTCCCTCTGCTGTCCTGGGCCCGGGATCCCCGCTCGGACACCGAGGCTGCTCACACGGGCAGGGGGGCAGCCCCTGCTCGGATTTAGCACGCTTGCAATTTGAATGAAGTCGGGGTAAAACTTCAGCTGCACCAGGAGATGGATAAAAAGCAGAACCAAAGTCACAAAGGTGAAAACCCCATTTCAGCAGACTACTTTTGTGACTGAAGGATATATCGGTGTCTGCCTATACAAAAATGAACTAGGAGCACCTGACATCCTCTATGCAGACACTACTCACCTTCATAGCAACAAGGGGGGAAAAACAACCACTGCCACATTCCCAAACCCCGTGGTCCCCCCAGTTAGGCTCCATCAGCCATTACAGGAAAGCAGTACTCACCCCAGCCTGCTATGGATTAGGGTCTCAAATATACAAGCAGGAGCCATAGAACAGAAATACTTATAACTCTAGCAGAGCCAAAAACTAACGCTCCCACAAAAGAGAGTGTAGGATTTGTGGCCCTGGGCTGGGCTTAAATACTTCCTGGGACCGTGGGCAGGGGCGTGGGAGGAGGCTCCAGGTGAAGCTGCTTGAGGCCCTTAGGGTATATTAGTGCCCTCAGGCCTCCAGCAACATGTTTGTCAGTCAAAGGGAAAACTGCTGAAATTTTTGTAAAGAAGATAATGGATGAATCAGGAGAGGAATGGTGAGGGCAGTGTTGCTGGCAAAGTTCTAAAGCATTCCTTGGCAAACAGATTCAGCTCCTGGTATTGCTCCTGTCTTCCCATGTGACCCTGGAAAACCATGAGGGTACTTACATGTTTATCAATACATTTAATCTAAAATCATGATCATATCTATTTTTAAACCCTTTAAAATGTGGTGAATTTCAAACTCACCTTGACTTGTGGCTTATAGTGTTGGTGGCAGCTTAAGACAGGAATAATAACTAATGTGCTGCCTAGGGTCTGAATCAAGGTGATTTCTTTTTGTTGCCCAAGCTTCTATGCCTGTGATCTGTCCTGTGACCTTCCCAAGCCAAATGTCTGTGAATTACATTAGAAGGCAAAGGGTACAAAATGCTGCAGCTGCCAGGCATGTGGTGCCTTGTCTCACCCAGCACTAGTGCTGGGCAGCACTTGGGACAGTTGACAGAAACTCGGCAGGCACTGTCAGGTGTTCTTGGGAGAGAAGGGCAGGAGTTTTTCTTTTAATGCTTGATTCTTACCAGTGCTTTGATTTCTGTGGTCTGAGCAACATGTGCATAGTGGTACATCCCAAACCTCCCTTCCCACGAGCACTGTCTTTTTGTGCAAGGCAGCAGTGCCTGAGTGCTCTGCTCTCCTTTTCCTTTAGTAAAGGTGTGACTCCTGTACAAGCACATGCAAAGCACAGCTGTCATGAAAAGAGTGTTTTAGGTTGCTCAAAGAATCTCTGACAAAGGTATCAGCAAAAGTAGGTTTAATGTTAAAATGGAAAAGTGACAAAGTTTATTGACAAGGTTCACTCTACTGCTTACTAGATGGTTAAAGCACACAGAGAAAAATTGGACTAAAAGCTAAAATCAATCAATTTGAAACTAAAATCAACAAAAAATTATCTGCCTGGAGGATGGGGATAGGAAAAGGGTAAGGATAAGAAAGAATAAGAGAGACCCTCCTGTTGAGTCACAACGTTCAGAGTGAACCCCCTTGCCAAACTTAGCCCTGGACTTCACCAACAATTTAGGCCTAAAGGTTTTAATAGACTTAACTGCACTTAATCGAGAGCTTAATTTAAACAATTTAACAAAAGATTCTTATGGGATTTACAATAGCACAACAGTAACTCACTTATAGGCCTACTTACTTATGACTCTAAAGCAGTTGAGAATCTAGCAGAGCAACCTTCATTGTACGCTGTCTATAGCCCATTCACACTCACACAGACCCACAGCAGCATGTACAAGGTAAATACCTGGGAAAAATTCCCTTGAGTTCAGCGAAGGACTCACATCAGATGTCTTTGCATCTTCTCAGGGTTGAGCCCTCAGGAGTGGGGGTATTAGCCCAGGCTCTGTTGGTGTCGTTTGGTGATGGCCCTCCAGGAACAGCAATGTTGAGAGCTCTTTTGCTCTAAAGAGGCCCCACTCAGAGAGAGGTGCTGGTCTCAGCCTGCTGCAGTCCAGGAGAACTCAAAGGGTCTCACTTTGTACTGCTGTTTATATGGCCACGACCAAGTGGGCTTTAGTCACAGTAATTTTCCATCCTGGCTGCAATTTAGGTCAGCAAGTTTCTTTGAAAGTTTGATAACAAAAATATTGTTTCACTTGGGTTGTTATTCAGGGAAGAAAACTGAGTTTTCAAGGCCGTTAGTTAAAACCAGGAGCTCGTTAGACAACACCAGTTCCTGGGAGCAGACAGTGTTTCTGATAAGCTCAAGAGGAGCTGAGCCCAAGTGCTGTTTGTCAAGGCCAAGGCCTAACACGCATTTCTGAGATCGTAGTGCAGCCCGAGGAGGGGGTAGGATGCTGCACCACCACGGCACTTTGAGTACTGCCAGCTGTGGCATTTCATAGCTCCGGACAGGAGTGTGTGTAAAGGCAGTGAGCCCCACGGGCCCACACTGCTCCCCTCTGAGCAGGGATGCACCTGCAGTGTGCTGTCATCTGCCTCCCCAGGCCACTGTGCCCTCCCTGCAGCTCCCCAGTGGCTCTGCCTGTGCTGTGGTCCCCATCCACAGCCCACCTGCACCCAGCCTTGGCCTCACACAGGGGAGCAGGCGTGCACTGACACTCCTGTGCTCCCCTCAGCAGCACCCCAAAATGGGCACTGGTAACAAGTGGTGATTACTGCTTTTACTTAGATTGCTTAGACTGTCCATGCTCAAGATCCAGTAGAAAGAGGGGCTTTAGGGAAAACAAAAAAGGGACATTGGGAGCCCATTTCCAGCCATACTTAATAAATGGGGGCATCTGTCACATATGCATTGGTTAGGCTTGTTTCCTGATTGCTAGCCCAGGGCCTGGGCTTCTCTGTCAACTGTGTGCTTCCCAGTGTTTGTACATCCCTGCTGGTGTCTCTGCTCCTTTCACCACTTCCATCCTGTCCATTAGCAGGTGTGGAAAAAATTACCCTACACCACAAACTTCTCTTTTTAAGCATAACCAACCTGCTATGTTGGTTTCTGACTCCTGCTGAACAAGGTGCCACAAAACCCCTCACCCTTTGTATAAAATGTCCCTGCTCATTATGCAGCTTTCCTTTTGCTTAGCCTAAGGGCAGAGACTTTTTGTTTTCCTCTCCAGTCCCCAGTGTCCTTCTTCCCCTCATTATCAAAAATTCATGTATGGGAGATAAAAAAGTCTCATCACCTTCTCACTGCCTGAGCCAGCACAATTCCTAATCCCTCTCAAACTGCCAGGGAAGCCAGAGCCTGACACACGTAATCCACTCCTGACCTTGCCAAAACACTGCAGACATGATTAACTATCCCCACCACGCACACCTCCCTCCCCCAGCCCTCCACTCAGTCAGAACGGCCAAAACTGCTCCACAAACTGCTCCCACTCCTGTCCCTTTGCCAGCAGATCGTAAATGTGAGCCCACCCTCACATCAGTGCTTTTTGCCTTTGCTTTGAGTCAGGCCCACCTCTCTTCCTTTTTCTTGTTCTCACATGCTTTTTAATGCTTTTATCATCATGCTGATGATTAGATGCCCATTTTCATCTGCGTGAAACAGGGCGACCCAGCAATACAGACTATAAATCCTTCAACATCAAGTATTTTTCACTGTGTGTGTGTGTGTGAGCTTGTTTGCATGGGGTTTTTTCCCTCATCTGGAAGAGGCACAGCTGTTATTTTTGTATCAACTCTGAGGCAGATAATATTTTACACATTGCTTATTAAAAAAAAAGGCAAGGGTGGGTACATCAAACTTCTGGAGGCTCACAGGGTTACATTTTAAAGTTTACAGACATCTCCATATGTAAACTTTGGCTTCAATGTGCATTGCTTTGCTTCTGAAGCCCTCAAGATGCTCTAGAGATACAAAGGGCTCAGTCTCCGTGGGGCTGCCTCTGACCTTGCTCCAGCACAGCCCTCATGCATGTGCTGAACTTTGAAGACAGGCAGAGGGACTTGCTGAAACTGGCGGGTGGCTCACGCCGGGTGAGAAACACGGGCTCTAAGTGCTCTGCTGGACTGGGGCCAGAGCCCAGAGCGTGTGAGGATGGAGCCCAAATTAACTCAGGCTCACGGTGTGCATTGCTGTGAGAGCTGCCTGAAACAGGGAAATACCCTTCTGTGGGAGATTCTGTTATCTGAATTTTTTTTTTTTGCTAAGAGCAATGTGAATGCATGAGTGCAGGCTTTAAATAAAATAAAAGCCTTTTTTTAAGCTTTAAAATAGAAATTATTTAAATGTGCTCCCCCTCCTTCCCATTACCTGCAGCCTTCTCTCCATCCTTAACGAAAGATTAAAAAGAAATAACAAGAGTTGTTACAATGGAAGTAACAGGTTTAGTGTAAAACCCTTGACCATCCTTATCTGTTCTGAAGCTGTAAAAGTAAGTTAAGATTTTGTCAACATATCATCCCTTTCAGGCCCTGTGTTTACATCACAACGAACTTAGAAGATTATTTATGGAAAATAAAGAGGACTAAAAGCCAGCCTTGCTAAGAGCAGGTGAGACCTTTCTGAGGGTACACGAGTGTGTAAGGCAGATGGCAGCAAGGGAAATGCCCAGGCTTACAGACACAGGGGTGAGGTGGGCACAGCTGCCACAACTGGGAGAGAACGCAACCAGCACAGTGGGGACCCAAGAGTCTTCCCATTGCAGTGTGGCCATAAATCCTCATTAATTCTGCATACAGCTCCACAGTGGTCCAAAGCCAGGCAGAAAAGGTGTGGAGTACTTAGCTCTGGGTAACAAGGCAGGCAACAGCTATTCCTGACAAGCCCTGCAAAGCAAGTAAGCTAAACACACATTCATGTGCCTGATTGCCCAGGGATGGGATAGCAGGAGGTTTTAATTAAATACATGCTTTAATGTCTACTGAATCATGGCTTCTGCCAGGATTTAAGCCAGACCTTTAGATCTCCAATGTCTTCACCCTGTGTGACATCAGGTAACTTACCCAGATGATTGGTTTTAAGCCTTCCAACAACTCCACTCATTTCTGTTGGATTGCTCCTGCCTGCCAACCCCTTGCAGTCAGCTGTGCCAAGCTCCAGCTAGGGAGGCTGGTGAAGATGGTACTAAGAAGGAAAGAACCAAAATTCAAATGAGACCCAAGAGAGCCAGGCTCTATTTTGAGTTCTATTACAGCTTTCCTGGGTAACCAGAGGCAGTTCATGCTATTGCTCCTGGCATTCAATTTGCATCAGTGTATGTGCTGCAGGATGATGAACATGGCAGAAGAGTAATAAATTGTTATTAATAATGCAAGGCAAGGGCAGAGCCAGCAGGAACCCAGACTGGGTGGGATTACTCTAGACCTCATTCTGATGTGGAGCTCTGTGCTAGCCTGCAGCAACCACACAAGATTATTTTTAAGGTACTTTTGTTTTGCTTTGGGTCAAGGGTTGATGGTGTTCTGAGAGGAGTTTCTCTCAAGTTCTGCAAGGGCAAGGGAAAGCAACCATGAATGTGATAAAAGGCCAGACAAGGACTAAGCCCCTTGCTGGCTTCAAACATAAACACATCCTTATAAAAATAAGGCCATTTCCTTGTAACTGGAGCGTGCAGGAAGTTTGTTTTTATAAGTAGAAAACAGAACCTGTTCTTAATGAGGAACACTTGTCCATGGCCAAACATCTTGTCAACAATGGTAATTCTTTCAAGTTCCTCTGTGCTTGTGACATCCCAAAAGAATTATCTTCTAAGAAATATGATCAAAAAGTCCATAAAACCCAGACAAGGAATTTACTGGACAAGATTCTAAGAGCAGGAAATAGGAAAAAAATGAAAGCATAGTTAAAAAAGAAACCTACCATAAATGCTACTGAGCCATAGCAGCAAAAAGTGCTATATTGATGCTGACATCAATTACTTAGGGAAGGCTGGGAAACCCTTCCCAACAGGAATACATACGTCCTTCATTATCTGGTTCAGCCATTGAGGAAGACTGAACACCCCAGTGACTGCTTGTGTCCTCCTGATGATGCTGTGACCAAATTTGGGAAATGTGTAAAACCAGTTTGAATGAATGTCTAGTGCCAAAGGCAGAGAGGAACAGTCAGAGCTTCTGGGCAGGCTTAGGAGCTGTAGCTTTTCATCCTAGAAAGTTGTACACTGAAAGTTTAAAGTACAAGCAGGAACTCGAGGCAAAGAAGTGGTGCAGGACAGAGCCCCCGCTCTGTGCTGTCATCCCATCAAACTTCATCTCCTTGAGGAGTGATGCAGCTGTTTTGCTGTGCCACCCAGGTAGCCCATGTCTGTGGGGCACAGAGCATTCACAGCTCGCTGTCTGTGTTAGTGAGGTATATCACAGGGCCTTTTCTAAAGTCTGTGGCTTATGGGTGCAGGCTATAGACTGAAAAGAAGAATGTTGTCATCACATGTGGGGGTGAAATTGGTAATGGGCAGAGCACTTTCAGAAATAATTTATATGATTGCTTCTCAAGGTTCAACATATTGCTCTGCTATTCTCTTAGAAACTCCTTTCCAGACCTTAACTCTGTGCAAGACCTGCAGAAAAAGGGTAATCTTTGATGCCAAACAAGTGGCTGTTTAGAGGTCTCCAGTTTGCTGCCACTGTGTAACCAGTTACATTTGGGGACTGTGCACTCAGGAATTATCACCTTCTTATTTTTGTTACTCCCTCCTATCTCATTCCCTGGAAGGAAATACAGACAGAAAGCCTATTTGTACTGAAGCCAAAACATTTACCATTAACTTTGCCAAGGCCAGGATTTCACCTGCTAAATGGTTCCAGTGCTTAATTCCATGTCTGTGCCACCTGGCCGGTGCTCCAAGGTACACTTTTATCAACTGAAGCACACCAGTGCCATGGTTGTTTGCTGAAGTAATTTAAATTAACTCCATAATGCAATTCAGGGAGGGAAAGCTAATACAGGTTGAAGGTTGCAGCAACTTGATTCAGTTCAGCTACAAAAATGACAGATAGCCCCATCTGACTTGGAACTCTATGAAAAGTGCAGTTCCTTGTGTATTACACTGAAACAGGCTCATTATTATTTCATGAGCTAGCTGGCCACAGTGTCACCATGGATAAACAAACATGGGAAAATCACTCTGACCACTTCTCAGAATCTTTTGCTGCAAACTATTTGTGAATGTAAATATTAAGGGTGGGAAAACCTCAAAGTCTCTGACCCCTATTTCTAAGATCTGGCATCTTGTGAGAATTGGTTACATAGTGAGAAATTTGAAACCTTGACAACTTGGCTTCAAAAGTATTTTTTTAATGTACATCATTTTCCTGTCACTGAGTAGGAGAGAGACAAGCCTCTTCTCCAAAGCAGTTCAGGATTAAAAAGAACCTCTGTAACCATGGGATATTGTGGGCCAAAATGCTGCTTTGATTTAAACAGTAATAACTGTAATATTAAAATATAGAATAGGCATTTCTATCTTTAGTCATCTCCCTGGATCTAGGATGGGGCTTATTCCTGTCAATGTATTTATGCAGAACTTAGGCTCATTTCCGTGGTTTCACCTAAATTGCTGTGTTCTGCTTCTCTTTCTTTAAAACTTTACGCTTCACTTTCTTATTCAACTGCTTTGGGGTTTAAAAAGTATATATACCTGAATACAAAACAAATCTTTTGTAGCTTTGGTTCTGCTTTAAAAAAATGAGGGCAACAGAGAGTTAAACATTTCATCAGCAACAGGCAATTTGCTCCAGACCTCACCCGATGTGGAGCATGTGTCTCTATGGTAAGACCCTCCTGGAAAGGACACTTGACTGGGCTGTAGCAGTGCTCTGTGTGTCTTCCTTCTTGGGAAAGGCACTTTTTTTAGCCTGGTCTGTCATCATAGCAAGTACCATGTGCCACAGTCACAGATCCAATCTTGAAACACATTTTGAAAGTTGCCAAACTGTGCTGCATTTCCTTGCTTTCCACTGACAGTCCTGGTTGTGCCCTGCCTATGTGGGACACTTGAAGGTCTTATCTGCAGGAAAGAATTTCCTATCATCAGTTATGATCTGATCTTGACAGTTATGATCTGATCTTGAGAAGGAAGGAAGGAAGGAAG
>QWTY01054901.1:0-12554 GCA_008033365.1 Pseudorectes ferrugineus | reverse complement strand
CCCACCCTCCCAGGGAGCAATTCCATCCCAATATCTAATCCAAACCTTCCATACCACTTTGCATCATACAAAGCCTCCCCTGGCTTTACCAGCAAACCCTTTCCTCAGTTTCACTCAGAAAGAACTTTAAGAACAAACTTAACTTTTCTAAACAAAAATAATTTCATCATTTTGTGTGGCATTAACACCCTGCTATTTCTATATGTTATCTATATTTTTCTTGTTGACATTCAACCAATTCAGAGCTAAAAATCCATCCTGCACTTTTTCAGGGGTCGTAAATCATAAAAAGGTTATATTTTATGAAAGCTGAAGCTGAGAAGTAAACAGCATATTTGTATCAAAAGAGTTTCATCTATTAAGCAGCAATGACAGGGCCCTCTGGGCCAAAATCTAGTTTTCTTACTTAAAAAGCTTAGTTCCTTTGTAGACTCCTGCAGGGACCTATAACAGTTGGAATTGGGTTTTTTATGCCTTTGAGGCCTCCAAATGAATGTTACAGTTTTCCATTATTTTCTTTCTTCTTTTGAGAGAACGAGGCTACCTGCTTATTGCCTAAAACCTACACCCTGCAATTGTTCTGTTGGAAAATCTGTCTTCCAGCCTCTCATATGCTCAGGCATTCTTAGTGCTGCCTTTCCATTTTACCCAGTGCAGGGTAAAACACACGAGCAAAGAAATGCAGCCTGCAATTGCAGCCAGCGCCTGTTCCAAATTTCATCCTTAAGCTTTTCGCATTTGCAAGATTCCCAAAATTACCTTTGAAGAGCAGAAACCTGCGAAGTGTTCATTCTATACCCTGCAAATATGCATGTTTTTATTGAGATACTCAAGTGTCAGTGGGTAAAGAGGAAAACATGAGTGCTTGGGAGCTGGAAATTCAGGTGGGGTTATTTCTTTTTCCTTTTTTGCTGCCTTCTCTGGGACTTTATCTCAGAGACAGATGCTCGGTTGTTCCTCTCCAGCCTGGGAGTTGGCCACCCCCAGACCTTGGAGGGTCTCAGGTTTTATATCTCTGTCTCCCACCTCTAAACCACCTCCCCATCACCCCTGGAGCTGTGGGCACAGACACATTAGGTCAGTGTGGTACCATCAGTGCTGGGAGTCACTAAAACATCACCAGCGATTTCTGGGGGATTGCTCTGAGTGGAAACCATCAAACACACACAAACCAAATCACTCCCTGCAGGACCAGGACCCAAATGCATTCGCTTCAGCCATTCCCACCTGGCAAACAGCCCCAATTCTCACTGGGGCAGGTGCAGGCAGAACCCAGCCAGGGCTGAGTTTGGCTCAGCACCCACCACCACCCTCGGATTGATCCGAGCACCGACGCGGCTGAAATTCCCCGGAGCACTTCACGCCTTTCCACACATGTGAAATGAAGACATCAGCCTGCATCTTCCTTCTTATTAAAATGTTGCTATTAGTCCACCTTCAGCTATTAGAAGATGATAGACCTGACCCTTTTTGAATGGTGTAATTTCCAGCCGTGAATATCTATATATTCCCCTCTGATTACATCACAAGCACGAGCTCAGAGTCAGCAAATTCACCACCTCTAAACCAGTAGAATAATCACTAACAATTAACGAAATGATATATCCAAGTCACAGTAATCTTTTTAGCCACTTTGAACATATATTTGTTCTTTTGATGTCCTGTGTGAATAGGAGTGCTTTATCTGACTGATGATGGGCTAAACAATGGTTCAGAGTTGTAATATGGAACTCAATTTGCTGGAACTATCATCTGAAAGGCCTGGACAATTTATTGAGCACTGCAGATGAAAGAAAGAGGGAAAAAAATTTAAAAACTGACCACTTCTAAAATGAAGAAAATAGAGCAGTAAAGGGTATTGTAATATACTTTAATCTTCCTTAATGTAGAAAAATATGAAATGCCATTAAAGCCTCCTTTGAAATGGATGTGTCCGCATAGCTTGAGCACCAAAATCTAGTTAATGAATCTATTGTTAAAGCAAATAAACAGGAAAGCAGCAGAGAAGGAGTGATCTATGCTTTATACTGACTAATTCAGAAGATGAAAGCAGAGAAAAATTAAACTTAAATTCATATAAATATTACAGCCAAGGAGAACAGTTGCAGGTGTTAAAAAAAGGGAGAGAGAGAGAGAGGAAAGGTAAAGCATGAATTTTCATTCAATTTGCAAGTCACAACCAGGAGACACTTTTTTGTACAAGAGCAAAGTCAGGCAAGATGAAAGCTTTTGAAGGGGCACATTAATTAACGTTTTAAAAGGTTTTAGCAATAAAATAATGATTCCACAATAACAGCAATTTAATCATTTTATTTGAGAAATTAAATGGATTGCTAGTGTTCATTTGTAAGAAGTGGCATTTACTGCATTTATAAGAAGTTATCAAATCATGCTTCCCTTTTAATAGTTGGGGGGTTTTAATATGTGCTCAACGTTCAGACAGAGAAGTCACCATCGTTTCTCTGCCTAAATGCTCGTGCCTGATGCTGCATTTTTTATGCATGTTTAAAGTATGAATAAATACTGCTAATAAACATCAGGCAAGAGCAAGGATGGGGTGAGGAGGAGCTGAGACGCTCTTGGTACCAGCAAGGCTTCCACCAGGGCAAAGATTCCGTTCAGGATTCAGAGGAACATCTGGAGATCTTCACACGGGGCTGGCCACACTTCCACCATGACACACCAGCAACTGGCAGGGTGTCACTGATGATGTCTCTTGGAAGGACGGTGGGGAGGGAGAAGATGTTTCCAGAAACTTGGAATGGTCCAGCTGAGCTCAGCACCACCACAGTGTCCCAAACTGAGAGAGGGGATGGAGACCCAGCATCCATTCTCCTGGCCCAGGATGGGAAGGAAAAGGATGGCCGTGCTTATGCACAGGTAAAAATCACCTGGGCTTGGCTAGGAGCAGCCTGGGGGGGACCTGGTTCTGCTTTGGATCCTGAATGGCAAAATATGTGGTTTCCATGAGGAGCATGTCAAGGGCGATGCTCAGGGAAGGAGCGAGGCCCAGCCCTGCTGAGGTCAGTGGAAAGATCTGCATCAGTTCCACTGGGTGCAAGCACATCCTAATTTCATGGTAAAAAAGAAAATAATACATATTTCACATATATAGAAACATACAAAAATCTTCCAGGCAGCAAACACCAAGTGTGACAGATGGACCAGCCCCGCTTCAGCTCAGGGCCCACAGGGTCCTAACTCCACACGTCTTTTGCAATAATTAAATCACGGCATAAAGTGAGCAAATCGTATATCATCTCAACCAGACCATCCATATAATTGTCAAAATCTAATTTAAATGACAGATCCACTGCAGCATACGTTTTGTGTACGTCTAATGAATTTGTATTTCCAGCCCATATATTTTAACTTTCTGATTGCATTAGTTCTTTGGTTGAGTGTCCACACGCCAAATAAACATCTCTGAGATAATGATAATGCACCACTCTGTTTTCTCTATCTGCCCAGACCCGAAAGTAAGGCGAGATGAGTCTCTTGTAGCTGACAGTGGCATGTGCTCTTTTTCTCCCCCAGTCCCCAAAATGTGCATTGTTCAAAATTGGGCTATTTCAATTTTCCTTTTAAAACTATAAGCTTTAACTCTCAGAGGTGGGAGTTGTGTAGGAAGAAGCTGCCAGGTAACAGATGTATCTGTTAAAGTTGCTGCTTGAGTGTGGACAGTAATAGGATTTCCAGAAATGAACTGCTATTTTGTGAGGCACTAACACAGAAATGTACAGTGGGAAATGAGAGCTTGAACTTTGCTTCTCCTGGAGAATTGAACCGTCTGTTTCAAAGAAGGAAGAAAAAAGGAAAGATTTGAAAACAAGCCGTTTTCCATTGCTTACCCTTTAATTTATATTTAATAAGAACAATTTTTTGCTTTGTTTTGGCATGTAAAAGGCCAAAATTTTATAGGATGAATTCGACCTGAATGCATCTCTATATCTATGTCTCCATCTGTATCCTGTGTCCCTCTTTCTGCCTCTCCTGAGAGCTCAGGATAATGTGGTGATATTGTACGAACAATATTTCCTTTGATAAGGTTACACCAAGGACACTTTTTGTTCCTATCTGGCCACTGTGCAATAGCTTTATAGTTTTTAAGATGGCCAAAAAGATTTGTGCCATCTCCCAACTGAAAAAAAAAGTAAAATAAAATAAAGTAAAAGCCTTGTGTATTAAAGGCAACAGCTTGATGAAGGCTAAAGGTTACATCCAGTGAGTGACCAGAAAGGTTTTCCAGAAGGTCAACAGAGCTGATGGTGCTGCAGAGCTCCTGACCTTGGCCAGGCCACCCAGACCTCTGGTGGCCCCTCACCTCCCCCTTAAACACACAGGACTAATTGAAAAGTCTTTTCTGCCCAGAGAGGGTTCATTCCTCCTTCACTGACTGACTTTGCAAGTCTGTCGTGGGTTCTGTGTTCTGAAAGGCTTTTAGTCTGGGAAACTGATAATTATGAGACCTTCAGTCTCCCTTTCTCTCTGTATTTTAAAAAAATTAGAGGGAGCTGGTTGTGTCATTCAAAATGTAAGTGTCTTAAAAAACCAAAAATACATCGCAACGTGGTACTGCAAGAAAAATTAGGGGTAAAACCAGACAAAACTATTTACAGCAAAATCACACAACTTACAGTCAGATCACACGTGATTTCACTATGTATTCCACGGGGCTTTTCCATGACACATGGGTTTATTTGGCAGCAAAGCTGGGATGTTTGCTACCCTGTGGTGCTGCTTTGGGGGATCAGGCACCCCCACGCTCCTCGCTGAGCTCTACCCAGCACCTGCAGCTGTGGGTGAAAACTGAGGGGTTTTAACCCAACTTCCAAAGCCACATCCCAGGAAACAGCTCGTTAAATCCCAGGGGCTATTCCCAGCAGAACCAGCCAGTGCTGGGACTGGGTCCCTCATTTCTTCCCCTTGCTTTTCCCTGCAAAGTCCTGCCACTTTGATAAGTGACATTTCCTGTGGCAGCCTTCCCATTACACATTTAGCACCTACTCCCTGCCTGGCAGCTCCCAGCCCAGCACTTGCCTAATTTTTCTCCTGTTAGCTTTGTAATTCTCCTCTTCACCCCAATCCTGTTGCAAAATTCAATTAAGGCTGGCTAAAAACTGCGAGTGCAAGTGAGCAGCACCTGGCACGAGGGGCAGGCTGCGACGTCTGCTGGCACAAGCAGCAGAGCTAATGGGCTGTTCAAAGATTTCAATTTATTTCTTGGGTTTAGGTGGTTTGACTTGTTTTTTGCAATTATCTTGACCCTTTTATAATTTTGCCACGGCTGGGAAAGACAGACAGATGCCCTCAGGCCACGTCACCAACTGTTTACTACTCTCAAATATATATATAAATATATATATATATGTCTCAAATATATGGATATATACATTTGAGAGAAGCAAATATGCAAAAAATATAAATTCTTTAAAATGTATATGTGTTCAATTTAAATTTCCAACCTTCCTTGTGTGGGGTTCTGAATTGAATCACTGCTTTCAGCAGTGATAACCCCATCGGGGCTCAGAGGTGGGATGCTCAAGACCTGGCAAAAATTTTCCAAGGAAAGGGATGTGGGAGCATTCCTGGAGCAGGGAAGTTAGATCACTTTTAGCTTTCAGAAGCACTATCTTTTAAATGAAACTGCAAGATGGTGAATAAAGTGCAGGCTGAAACAAAAGCCTCAGTGATCTTTGGCAGATTACTTTGGGAAAAGTATGGCCCATTTCAGAAAAATCAAAGCAAAGAAAAACATTGACTACAATTCAGAGGCCTAATGTATTATTATGGCTTTTTATGGATTTTATATATAATCTCCTGTAAAGTTAAGAGGTTGAAGTGATCTCTTACATTCAGCTGCATTATCAGCATAACACCAAACAATTTTCTACATCTTATTATGTTCACAGTTGACATACTATTAGAGAAATGTGCAGCTGTCTTACTCTGCTATTCATTTCCTCATTACTATTTTATAAATATATGATTAACAGTTATTGCAGCTGCCTAATTCACATTTATTGCAAATGCAACCCCACAAATGAATGTTCAAAGCAAAGAGATGTGGTTTTAGACTAATTTAAATTTTACAGTTCCATTTACCCTGCTTTTTAATTTACTGTATAATGACCCTATTAGAATAAAACACATCTGGAAGTTCTTTGGGGAACATTTAATTTTCTGTGGCTTCAGTACTAACAGAACTTGTACCATAAAGGCCACAGATGCTTTGAAGACTGTACAAATTTTCACATTTTATGCCAAGATGCTGGTTAATTGTACAGATGAGACAATTACAGCAAGGCAAAAGATAAAGTTCTCTCTACCTTGAAAGCAAACGAAAGAACCTCATCCTTAGAAAACTGCTTTTTGGTAATAACCATATTTTACCCTCATCCTTAGAACAGGGGCAATTTGAGGTGGAATAAAATGGACCCAAAATGTTCAGACCAAAACCAAAGAGCATTTTTCAAAGTCCTGGGACTTCTGCTTAGTCTTAACACCCTTGTAAATGACGGGAAAATGCTCTCTCCCATGCCTCTCCCAGCTTCGTTGCCAGCCCCTAAGCTTCTCATCATCACTATTAAGTGAAATAGTAAATCAATGAGACCAGAGAAGGCTTTGGAGGTCAGTGGGCGATTCCATAAACATCCCATATTTACAGGCTGTGGCAAAGATACAGATGCTGCGAGTCCCAGCCTGCCATATTAGCAGAATCATCCTGAGAATTTGAAATTGATTTGAATATTAAATACAGATCACTGCAGCAGAGCTCTTTTACAAGAAAGGATGTGAATCCATTCTCATTGATTAGTTAATTTATGTTCTACAACTAATCGAAACACAAATCTCATTAGCCACAGGTCAGTAGAGCTGGGGAGGGGGAGAGGGGAAAATCATTTGGATAGCCCAGTTAGCTGTAAAGATATAATTATAAGCCAAACTGGTTTAAAGGCAGTGCCTTGATCAGCGTGTGCAACGGGCTGTCAGCGAGGCTTTGTGTGACTTCTCCGCAGCACTGCGGGTCTAAAATCTATTTTTAAGGAAGATGGTTGCAGGCACTCAGCTCTTACAGGGAGCAGCAGCCTCGGCTCGCTCCGAGCCCAGGCAAAACAAGCAAGAAGCAGGGTATTTACACAGCGTAGGCACAGCTTAAGGAATCGTAAATGACATTAATTAATTAATCGTGACCTCCTTCCGTGCTGGAACAACTCAAACACGCTCGGTGGCCTCAGCCCCTTTCCCTGAGTGTGCTCCAGCCACCCCCAGACAACACCAGCAGTCAGCAACACTGAAATACTGACGGATCGGAGATGCCTTGTCTGATTTCTCAGGAATATTCTGCAATGTTTCTGCGCCCACGAGCAACAGCATTCACCTGATGTGTTTTCAGATAAGCAACTGATAGGATTTCCAGCTCAGAGGTGTATAAATATGGAAGCACACGTGCTACGAACACTTCCAGCTCATGGCTGAACACTGTTGGATGAATTAGAATTTGACAGCTATACCCTAGTACAAATTATTTGCTTATTAAATGAAAATTTTCCATGTGTTATGTAGGTTTTGTCCATTTAGACTCGAAGTAATGGGAGTCATTTCATTAAAAGCTCATATGTTGTACTACAATTTTACCCTGAAGTCTTTAAGCAACAAAGTTTCAGAATCAAATTATTATTCCAGGCAGATCTTTCTGTATTTCCGTAGTCCCTTACATTCTGTAATTGCTTTATACTGCATTAAATGCACGAAATAATATTCTGTAGTTAGTAATAATAAAAATAATAGTGATGAACGCTTTGGAGCTGCAGAGCTCTGTATACACACAAATTCAGGAGACGCAAGGCACCGAGAGGTGGCTGATTTTTGCAGCTGAGCAAACAGGGGCACAGCCAGGTGAGAGACCTGCCCAAGCTCAGCTCAGCACAGGAACCCTTCTCCTCCTGGCACAGGCTTGAGAAGGAGGTAGGAGGCCAGGGCAGGGTTGACAGAACACTGAGTTGTGCTCATCATCTCCAGCAATGCATCCAGAATAAGCTGGTGATGCTCTCCAGGACACAGCTGGCCCTCTGCAACTGAGCCTCCACCTCTAAAGGGCCTGGAGGAGCAGTGCCAGGGTTCTCCTTGGGAGGAGGTAACTCCTACTCCTTAAGCAAGAGGAATAATGTGGAGGTTTTCCAGTTGGAGTGAAAGGAACACGGCTGCAGGAAGGTAGGAAACATGAATAGCTCTAAACAAACTCTTTTGTTTTGGATTAGCATTGGGTAAACTGCAGGTTTGGGCTTCCGTGTGTTTATTTAACTCCGTGTTGTTTAGTTTTAGTTAAGAGAGGATCTCTGTCACAGGGACCAAAGCAGCTTGTTTGCATTGTTTCTGCTCCTTCTGGTTGTTTCCCTGAGAAATATGGGAAATGTTGCTCCAGGAGCTTCAGATTTCTCCACTGAGCACCAAGCTGTGATTGCTCCTCAAAGCAGGAACAGAGATTTATCAGAGGTCATGCTGATCTGAAATCTCTCTGCTTTAGCATCAGTCAGAGCAAGAGACAGAAAACTCAGAGGTTCTTGTATTTTATCCCCGACAAATTCTCATTGTGACTCATTGTGTAACCTTTGGGAAGTCACTTGACCTCTCTGGCATCCATTAACTCACATGAAAACTCAGTAAATGGTAGGACCTTGCTGAAAAGCAGATACTTAAAACTGAATTTTCCTGGGTAAATAAATGAGAAAAACAACCAACAAAGAAAGGCACTGTTCAAAACTCATCCCGTGACCCCATTATTCATGGATCATTAGTGTAATAGGCCACATGGGATCCATAAAAGGCATTATTGCCTTTTATGTCATTGCGTATTTAGAGAGTGATAATCCATATATTATTGAAACAATATAGACCCTAACAACTCCTTCCAACCTATTTTAGGAGATCTCAAGATTTCAAAAACAATAACCAATGAACATAATATATATCTATATATATATATCTGTACATGACTTAGGCAGTAGCAGCAACTACAGTGCATTTGCAAAGAAAACTCCTTTTAATCTCTGGACTGAAAGCATCTAGTTCACATTATGGTAAGTAGTTGGCAAATGATCATTTTATTAAGTTAAAGGCACTCATTAGTGCTGCTTTGAAAAGGCTATGAACCCTGCCCCTCCCCGCAGAGATGTATTAATGCGTGAGATGGCTGAAAACACTGATAATCAAATGAAGAGCAAACAAAAAAGCTGCATCTAACGGCACATACACAGCGTTTTTCCTTTTGGTTCAAACACCATTATTCTCCATTCTGTAGCTCTCTTTTTTTTCCTTTTCTGCCACAGACAGGTACTTTACTCCACGTCTCTCTCTGAAAAAGGCATTGGGAGCTACTATCTTGAAATTAGTTCTAATAATAGTTACAAAGGAACAAAACCAAAACCCATTTGAAACAGAAATGTGTTTGTACAGTAGAAGGTGCTGCCACTGTCTTGTGTCTTCACATTATCTTATTTTTTTTTGTTTTCTACATTCCACATCCTCAAAGTATTTCTGTAGGAATTGGGTCCATAAATACCAGTAAGAGTCTGCACCCAGGATATCAAGCACTACCCTGAAAACACACAAAGAGATACAAAATCTCTTCCCTCTGCTCAGAACAGCGATGGGGAGGGACCCACACACCTCACTCAAGGTGACAAGGGAGAATTATCCCTGGCTTGTGGCCCTGCTTGCCACAGCCACCACCCTGCAGATCTGAAGGTGTCCTGCTCGTGGGGTTGTTCCTGAACTCATTTCAATCCAGGCACAGACCTGCTCCTCAAACAACTCCAGCTCACCCAGCTCACCGTGACCAACAGCAGGTGAGGAATTGAGCACCTGAAGAGCTCAGCCTGGAGGACAAATCTGCATCCAAAGACAACAGCCTGAGGGATGACCACAACCTTTTCCATCAGAGACATGCAGGGAGTCCCTTAGTGGGACAGTTGTCCTAATTTTAAGGCTGTCACACGTTGTTGGGGTAATGCAAAACTGCCTTGTCAGGGACTGGGACTGAGCCCTTGATCCTAATCTCTGAAAGCACGTGGTTAATATGGCAGAGAACACAGAGTACAGCCAAGAAGGACAGTGAAGGTCACAAAATTAGACAGATAATCAGGTAAATTCAAGCCCCTGTGGGTTTTAATTCATAGGCAGCATCTCTGCTCGAAGCTGTGACTGGCACCTGTCTCGCCATGCACCCATTCTCAGAAATGTTCTGCAGGAGCAATAGGATCCTTTATCCTCCCCAACTTCCCAGGAATTCAGGCCTCACATTTCCAAGGAAATAAGATTTTGTGAACCTGCCTCTGTTACTCCATGATTAGGCTGCCAGGAAGGGGGCAAAAACATGAATATAAAAAGACCCTAATCATCCTACTTATTAAACACAGTGTCACTCTGGCAAACTTCAAAAAAAAAAAACCATAATATTTTCTCAAAACACCCATTAAACTCTTACAGGCCTTTTCTGCCTTTTTTTCCCCATCACAGCCGGTTACTCAGGGCGCACATCACTGGGTGTAAACACCAGCTTTCTCCTTTTATAACTGCTCATCTCCTTCCTTTTCTTGTCTGATTGTCTCTCAGATGCCAGAATCGAGGATATGTGGTACTGGACGTGCTTCCGTGGCAATGGTGGCCACAAATGAATAAATAAAGCTGTACCTCAGCACGACAGTCAAAAATCCAAAGCCACAAGTTTCTGTAGTGGGGATGGCAAACTGCAGCTTGCAAGGAAAGAAGCTGGATTCATGATTTTTATTCAATTTTCTGCTTTGCGTTGCAAAATGCTTGGCTCACAATCCCTCTTTGTTCTCCTCATATAAAAAAATATTTAAAAATGTTAAAAAATATTAAAAAAACCAAAACAACAAAAATCAAAAAAATTGAAAGGTGTCTGGTGTTGTTCAGATGCCTTGGGCTGACCTTTACCGTGCCTGCAGTGCAGACACGTTTGACAGGACATAATGAAGTGCTAACGAGTTTGAGGAACATCATGAAGGATCCTCAGGCTTCCTGATGAAATCAGAAATGTATTCTGCACTCTTATTTTAAACTCTGAGCCACTCTCTCAGCAACTGATGCAGCTTTTTCTCATACCAAGTCTCCCGTGTGCCATTTGTTGAAGGAAAACCTCGATCATTGCATAAACTAAATATTAGGTGATCATATTGAGTATATTTCTCATATTGGCTCTCTGAGCTGAAGTCAATCCTGTTATAATGTGCTTTTAGGGGGAAGAACATGTAGAAGGCCTCAAGTCTGCTTATACGTAGGTCTGATCTTAAACTGGGATTAATAAGGAGAGTTCAAGTATAATTTGCACAATCATACAGACTAACGCCAGTTTTGCTCTATCATTGCCTCTTTTTGAATAACCATATTCTGAAAAAAATCCCCAGTTTTCAGTCTCCAGCGTGCAAATTAGCAATTTTCACGAGCACTGTCAGGGTTTAAGTCTGTGAAGTTGCAGTGATGTGTGTTGGCTAACAGTGTAACCCCTTACATTTTAACCAAAAAAATACAGATTTATGTCAAGTAGCAACACATCCTGCTCAGGTTATTTTTCCTAATTTGGTCTCTAATAGCCAGAGAACTGTCTGAGCTTTCCTGAAGGCACAAGGAGCTGTATGAATATTACAGACACCGTGTCTGGTTTATTGGGAGAATTTACTCACAGCTGCACCACATTGAGACATCAACTCGGATATGCAGGCGGGCAGGTTAAATGTTAATTTCCTTTCTACTGTACCATTTTCTAACCTCTGTCCATGAATCAAAGTGAGTAAAAGGTTCCTCACTTGGAGACATAAAACAAATTGAACAAATTATGTTACTTAACTGAGGAAGGACCAGTAAGTTCATTGATTTTTCTGTTTGGCTTCAGATGTCCCTTTTTAATTAGTACGAATTTTCAAACACGATTTTTAATTTTAGAGTGCTATGTCTTAGATATTCCAGCCAGGTATTTCAAGGTAGCACAGCTCCACAAGTGCTCATGTATCTTAAAGAGAAAAATCCTGGCTTTGGCTGCAGCTGTTTGATTTCATTAAAGCCAACAGCCCCTCCATCCCCTCTTCCATGAGTGTAAGTCAGGAGCAGCTCCACTAAAACCAGGTTTAGCACTGGGAGGAACACAAAACCAGGCCCCACGGGGTTTGAAAGCTGAAACAGCCACTACAATGCATCCAAACGAATTCAAAAATTCAAAACTACAAGCCAGGGGATTAGAGTACAATGTGATTATCAGGATATGAAAAACACCTATTAAGTTCCCAGTTCTTTTAGATGGGTCATGAATCTCAGTCATCACCAGCAACAAGTTTCTTAAGCTGACAATCTGCTATTTAAAGAGTACAAGAAGAGAGGGAATTTAAGCTTGAGCCAAGCTGAGGTACATTTCTCTTTCTATGGCAGCACTGACAGCATGAAAAGGAAATGTTTAATACTAATGGGGACTTTTAAATTTTTTACTTAGAGGATATTTTTGTAAGTATCTAAAAATTGTCTGAGTTTATTCCTGCTTT